>VUQR01011294.1:60737-98221 GCA_015108515.1 Hemichromis elongatus
TCAAGTTATGTTTGTATGTTTCAATAAATCACTTATCACGCTTCAGGCTTTTGCACAGTATCAGATCATGTTTATATATATGATATATATGATATATATATGTATGTGTGTGTGTGTGTGTGTATATATATATATATACACATAGATAGATAGATAGATAGATAGATAGATAGATAGATAGATAGATAGATAGATAGATAGATAGATAGATATTCATAGTTTTGCGTTATTTTGCACAACTATTATTAAAATGTAACTGTGTAATGTTGTTGCAATAGCGTTTTATGTGGATAAATAAAGGATACATAAAAGTTGTTTCGCCAAAAACTGATTGTAGCTTCTACCTCGTGACAGAAATATTCTTTCTGTCTTGAAAAGGCTCGGTATGATCTGGATAGTTTGACAGATGTTTCATAGTACAGGCCAACGTTTTGGCCTATACGTTTTGGCCGGTGTTGTGTTGGCTGGCTGCCTGGCTCTATCGCTACACATAATAACAGAGTTACAGGGTGGAGAAAAGAAACCAGGGATGGACTAAAATAACTCGTGACGTAGAGAGGAGCTGCTTGAAAGTTTTCGGTTTTTAAACACTGAGGATCGTTTTTCCTTTCGTTTCTGGTCTCTGTGCTTCAAAGTTTGAATTATATAGCTAGGAAGATGTTGTGCTTTTTTGTTATAGTTGCAAATTCTGAAAGTTCACAGAATATTGTTACAATAATACCGTGTAAGATAAAAGATTTACAAAAAAGTCAATTTAGGTCTCTCTCTCTTCTGATTTATTAGAACTACTGTGGTCCGTTAGTGACACCTAGTGGACGCTTTAAATGTTGGCTGCTTGGGAGAAACGAAAGTGAAAGAGTACCATTTTCCTCGATAAAGGCACAGTGAATCAGCACGTTTGTTGTGAATGTAGTTTTAGGCACCACAGGAGCCACTTTAGTGATCTGGTATCGGTTAGGTGAGGAGTGATGGAGTCTGAATCGGAGGAAATGCGCGAGTCCCTGATCTCCTTATTGAGGCCGAGGTTGAAGAAGCTCATTGTGGTGGATCGGGTCCTGGATCTTATACAATTTATCGAAAACGAGCAAAAGGAAGAGATCAGGCAAAAGGCCAAAAACCATGGCGATATTTCGGCTGCGGACGCCCTCATTGACGCAGTAGTAAAGAAGCCACATAGTCCCGGATGGTTCACTGAGTTCGTTGACGCACTGAATAACGGGGGCTGTAAATTCGCAGCTGACTACATGCAGTTAAATCTCCCAACTCCCGAAGTTGAGGCAGAAAATGAAAACTGTGTCCGGTTGATTCAACTCCTTACTCCCAGCCTTGCAGACATGGCGACAGAGCAAGTGTGTGCGGACTGTTTCAGTAAAGAACTGCTCACCCAAGACGACTACGAAAGAGTAAGTACGTTATAGAGCAACCAACCTTTCAAAACTACTACTGCTTAATCTGCATGCTGCTTAGCACAAGAGCTTTGAGGATCCGAGAGAAAATATTCATGTTTCAAAGATTCACTGTCTGGATATATAATAATTTTACTGGTGTGAAAAGCCTCCAGAAATATAGCTTCACTGTTTATCTTTTCTTTCATCTGTTTCATGTCTTTTCTGTGTTTGACCACAAGATGGCAAACAAATGTAGGCCACTCATCCTTTTGGTAGCAATGCCTTACTCTGATTGCTTAGCAAAACTGACTTTATTCACTACACTTTTCTTGTAGGTTAAGGCTGAAATAACCAACAAAGGACCCAAGAGTGGAGCAAGGGAACTTTTAAGAAGAATTATCAAATGTCAACCAGGATGGTATTCAACATTCCTTCAAGTTCTTAAAGACACAGAACACACAACGCTCTATAAAGAGTTGACTGGCTGCGAAGGTAACTTAACTCTGCTAGAAGACACTCACAATACACCAAATACTATTTGGGAGATTTGGGGCACAGACGTCTCAGTGGTGGGATACAGACAGATCATATAAAACATGTGCACATAAGTGACTACTACTACAGGGGAAATTCAGTATCTTTAATCCAACTGCATTAGTAAAGATACTGTGATCCTTGCTTTGCAACAATACCACTAATTAAAATAGGGATGGTTAATTATGATTAAGAGTTTTATCACAAATAATAAGTTATAGTTTTTATTATATTTAAAGCCATCTTCTTGGTGCAGACTAATGTAACAAAGGAAAAAACTTTATAAACGTTATTCTTTTACTAAACAGTCATCCAAAGGTTCTCAAATAATCCTGGAATAATCATATTTAGGGGGAAAATAATAATTATCATTAACTTTCTAGAAGGCATTAGTATATACGGTCACTGGCCACTTTATTAGGTATACCTGTTTAACTCCCCATTATTGCAAATATTAGGTCAACCAGTCACATGGCAGCAACTCATGACATGGTTTATGATAACCTGCTTCAAAACAAGCATCAGAATGAGGAAAGTAATTTAAACAACTTCAAGTGTACATGGTTGTTGATGCCAGGCAGACAGGTCTGACTATTTCAGAATCTGCTGATCTGCTGGGAATTTCCCATACAACCATCTCTGGGCTTTACAGAGAAAGACAAAAAAATATCCAGCAATGGGCAGTTCTCTGGGAGAAAACACCTCCTTTGCCTGACTGCTGATAGTAAGGCAACAGCAACTCACTGTAACTCATTGTGGAGCAGATTGGCCACAGCAGCAGAAGACCATGGCTGTGACATTCCTGTGAGATAAGAACAGGAAACTGAGACTGCAGTTTGCACAGGCTCATACATAGCCTGCTCTGTAACACTAGTTTAGGCTGGTGTTGGTGGTATAATGGTATGGTGCATATGTTCTTGACACACTTTTGGCTCCTTATTACCAACAAGCATGGATGAAATGCCACAGCCTGCATCCCATCCAACCCTTTTTGACCACAGTGTACCCATGTTGCTCCCAGCAGGATACTGTGGAATGTCACAAAGCTCAAATCATTTAAACATTTTCTTAAACATATCAATGAGTTCATCGTCCTTAAATGGCTTCCGCAGTCACAAGATCTCAATCCAATAGAGCACCTTTAGGATGTGATGGAATGGGGCATTCACATCGTGGATTTGCAGCCAACAAATCTGCAGCAAATACATAGTCATCATGTTAATATGGAAAATCTCAGAGAAATTTTTTCAGCATCTTACTGAATCTAATTATGTTCGTTCTGAAGATAAAAGGATGCCAAACCACTAGCAAGGTGTACTTAACAAAAAGGGCGGTGCGTTTGTAAAGGCAATGATTAATTCATAATTACTTAAAATAAGTCCAATTCTTCATCATTAACTCTGATGCAAACCCAGAGAGGCACAAAAGAGTAGTTACTCATTTATTAATACTTACTTTGTAATTAGTTACTATTTTTCTGTTGCCTCATGCATCACACTAATTACTCGGTAGCGCCTTGTTACTGCAACATTACTTTTACTTGTTTTCTTGTCAGTATTTTGACCATTACCTTCTATTTCTCTGTCTGTTTAAGTAAAGTGAAATGTCAGATTTAATAGTTGTAAGGTAATTACTTAATACTCAGGGACTGGTTTGCCATTACTGTTTACCTGCTTGAGTAAAGTGAAACTTCCGTCTTTATGCAAATATTGATGAACTGTATTATAAAGTGTTACCCGGTAAACTGTTACTGCTCATTTATAAAATGTTCCTTTTTTACATTTCTTAGGATCAGATAAGAAACCATCACTGAAAGATAAACCTAAAGCCACAACAGGGGAGAGTCCAGCATCAGCTGAAAGTTGTGATGGCACCGAATCCATGGAGATCACAGTGAACGAACAGCCTATGGACGAATCCACAGGTCACACAGAGCATGTCTGTTTAATGTCAGCATTAAGGAGAGCTGAGGAAGCACACTCACATGTGTCATTCTTACGATTAATCTAACATATATCTAACATTTATTTGCTAGAAATATAAACTTCCAATTCGTGTATGTAAATATGTAAAAGAAGAACAAAAAGAAATTCAGCTTACTTAAAACCACAGGTAACACTGTAACTACTAGCTTTTTTAACTCTGGCTTATATCCTTTCAGACTTGTATGCAAGCAACGAACTGCCCAACACCTCAGAGCCCTCACAGCCAGGTGAGATGGATTCACTTTTATTCACCCGGTTAAACCAAATGAAAGTATTTAAAGGGGTTGTTGTGATTACAAATATTTTATTTTGCCCCAGTAGGTCACACACAATAACCAAACTAAGATCATTGCAGTTGTAGTTACCCTGAAGTATCCTAAAGGCAATATGACGTGAAATGTTATTGTAACATGCGGTTACTTTAGTGAAACATTAACTCTGTCCTGCCAGTTTCACACTAATAAACAAGTTCCATGTGTGCATCATGATGAACCACACAGAGGTCAAAGAGGACAGCGCATAGCTAGCAGTTCAAATGAAAACCATATGCTGGAGTATAAGGAAATGTAAAGGAAAGGTTACATTCATGTGGATCTGCAATGTTTGGCTTATAGCATGGATACGTGCAATTCTGCTTGGCATAATCTACCCCGAATAGTAAAGCAGGAAGAAAGGAGGTGAATCAGATTATTATGTTCTTTTGCAGTTTGGTCCGGTTATTATAGCAGTAGAAAGGCCCCAAAGATGTCTGTAGCCTGAGAGTAAATGGGTTTAACAAAATAGGTAACTAAAAAGATTGTTCCTGCAAGCTTAGTCTCTAGTAATATTGTTTTTATAATGTTTTCTTAAATGAGCTGAGCTCATACTCAATCCTAATGAATCTGAAAACAGCTCTCTGTTTATTGTTTGAATAATTCTATGGGAACGGCTTTTAGAAGTTCAAGAGGCCACACGGATCACTGTTTACTTATTAATATCGTTAAAGCTCTTTTTTCCTCATCGGTACAGACTTGTATTTGCTTGCATAAAGTTGCTTGAAACAACACCGTAACCTCTGGCATACCAAGTCAGTGAGCGAAAATGAAAAACTGTCTGCACTGAGAGAAAAAAAAAGAGAAGATTTGTGGGGTTTGAACTCTAACTGGGGGGGGGCTTAGAAAGGGTAGCAGAGTGGGGGGTACATTCATATTGTTCCTGGTGTCTTAGTCATGTATTATCCCCAGCCTAGACAGCAAATAAGTAACAGCCTGACAGCAACTTGGAGTCTAAGTGGATCATAGTAAGTATATTGTACTTGTAGAGGAAATAAGGCAAATAGCAATGACTATTTGATGTGAAATACAAATAGCACTCACTATATATAAGGACGCATTTGCTTTTAAATTCCTAGTGTTGTATAGTTTGCATTAAGTAGTGTCTCTCAGTGACATAATTTATAGTGCACAATGTTTATCTTGTAACACTGAAACGTGGTTTACATGCTCTACTCAGTGCCTTTGTTTGTGGTTTAACTATTGGCAGTGTTTTAAAGTTAGGTCCTCTTACATGATATGGATGTACTGTATAGTTTATGTGCATGTTTTCTGTTTACCCAGGAACAAAAACAAAGAGAAGCAAGCATTTCCTGTTGGTCATGTCTGTAATTGTGGGTTGCTGACACAGACAGATGTTTTGTGATTCTGAACCTTTGCTCTCCATTGCAGATGGAAGGGCCTTAGAAGTTGCCAGAAGCCCAGAAAAAGAAATTACTCTTCGAGATTATCAGATGGAAGTCGCCGGACCTGCCTTGGAGGGGAAAAACATCATCGTATGTCTCCCCACAGGAAGCGGTAAAACCAGAGTTGCAGTTTATATTACCAAAGAACATCTGGACAGAAGGGAGGCTGAAGGAAAATCAAGGAAAGTGATCGTCTTGGTGAACAAGGTACTACAATGTCTGTCTGCTATAGAGTATTTCTGGGTGTGCACTATTATGCTAACCTACTTCTGTCCATTTCTCATTCAAGCTCATGTGGCATTCTCCTAGACATTGTTATTTTTTGCCACATACTTCATGTGCTCTATAAAATCCATTTTGGATTCCAGGTTTTTCAGCTGTAAAACTATTTGGTTGCATTTTAAAACAGATTTTGAAATAGTGATCACCACTGAAAATCATCACAGTGTTTGATTCTTGATTCGTGAAAAAGAGCAGAACAGTAACCCCCAGTGCCTTTACTCTCTCTGCTCTAAAAACCAACATCAACAGAAGCTCCGAAATTACTGCACAGCTAATTTGAGACCCTGCCTTAACCAAACAGTCTAGCACATATTTATGTTCTGGTTTACTAAAGTTGGCACAAACACTTAAATCATCGGGAGCTCTCTGATCCTTAAAACAGCAGTAAAGACTTTTTCTAATTTTGTCAGTGAGATCTCTTGACTTCATGAAAGTGTCATGTGCTCTGGTGCCCTGCAGGTTCCTCTTGTTGAGCAGCACTACTCTGCAGAATTCCTGCCCTTTCTCAAGAACAAATATAAAGTGGAGCGAGTCAGCGGAGACTCCCAGCTCAAAATCTCTTTCACAGAAATTGTGAAGAATAATGACATCATCATCTGCACAGCCCAGATTCTGGAAAACTACTTAGAGAGGGCCAACGGTGGAGAAGATGAGGGCGTGAAATTAAGTGGTATGATATTTGAACACAATTTTACAAAAATGAATATATTATCCTTATATTTAAAAAAAAAAAACAAAGAGACTCTTTAGCTAAAATCTATTCAGGCTTAAGCTTCAAACTCTGACAGCTTCTGGAATAGAAAGCCACCCAAAGGACTCAGAGCAGCATCTCCCCTGATAGCATCCTGTCAAAGTCTTCCGACTCTGCCGCTCATTCCTGTTGGCACACACAAGTCCAAGGTGGAATAGCCACCTCAGTGGAACATATGCTGTTTGTTGAAACGCCTGAAAGCATGTACTTTTTTTTTTCCTCTTGGTTTCCAGGCCACACGTCTGTTCAAGCCATCAGTGTGTGGCTCATCAAATTCACATGAGAGCTTCTATCACCCAAAATACATCAAGCTGCCACTCTCCATACTCTTTTTCCTCCAGGGAAGATTTTGTATTGCATCGCTTAAACTACTACATGGGAATAATTAGAATTCACTCTGCTCACACTTTTGTAAAATCCAAACTATATGAAGTTTTTTTTGAAGTAGACAGTTTTCCAACATATGTCATTGTGTGGCTTAAACTGCTGTGTCAAAGGTTCCTAGAAAAGCACTGGTTTGTGTGGCTGGGTTTGGGAGAAAGATGGCATCTTAGAGGGAAATCACCTCTGTTTATGTAACAAGCAAAATAAATAGGATGAAATAAGCTGTGCTGGTCGAGAAAATTACAGTCTTTTAAGATTTGAGCACTTTTGTTTCTTGGCAGTAATGTTGCAGTGAGAAATGGGGACACGTGCGTGCTATTTTTGAAATAAAGCAACTTTTATGTGTTTCTCTTTTGCACATATAGACCTGACACTGATTATAATAGACGAGTGTCACCACACTCAGAAGGGAGGCGTCTACAACCACATAATGATGCGATACCTGAAGCAGAAACACAAGAACAAAAGGCTCATAAAGGAGCAGAAAGAACCTATGCCCCTCCCTCAGATCCTGGGCCTGACTGCCTCTCCGGGGGTTGGCGGAGCCACGAAAATGGAAAAAGCCGAGGAGCACATACTGCGTGTAAATACAATTCTCCGTCTTCACCTGTGTGGACAAACGTGTTGCATGCATGTGCTACTCATTCTTAAAATGTTAGCTATAGTCTTTAAGGCTTGTGTTTAATAGATCTGACAGTCTGGAAAAGAAAGCTAGTCATCAGTAATGCTTCTTTGTGTCCATACCAAGTAAATCACATGTCACAGTGAACAACATCTTTTTTTAATCAAAATCCTGCCCCAAGTTTTTTCTGCTTCAGTCATAGAGAAACTTGTTGATTCAGCCAAGTTCTTTCCACTGTTCCACACTGACCGTGCACACAAGGCAGCCATAAAGTTTCCACTGCAACAGAAAATAAGCAGAAATACGATCTATCATCAGATCAAGATGTGGGATTAATTTTAACACTATAAATCTTTGTATTTGTTTTTCACAGATCTGTGCAAACTTGGATGCTTCCAGAATAATGACAAGGAGCCACGAGGAATTCAAAAAGGAGCAAAGAAAAATAATTGTTTCTGTTGAAGATAGGAGGGAGGTATGCCTGGTTAACATGGCATGGTTTTGTGCTAAGCTTTTTTTTTACTCTAATTCATATGAGGGACTCCAGCTGATGTTAATGCAGAATTACATGTGTGCTAAACTAAATATCCTTTTTAGGATCCCTTTGGCGATGTAATCAAGACAATTATGACCGCCATCCACAACCATGCCGAGCTGAGCCCCACCTGTGACCTCGGCTCTCAGAATTACGAACAGTGGGTTGTTCAAAAAGAACGACAAGGTGAGGACAGATTTTTACGCTCATCTTTAACTACTTATCGTTTGTTCAACCTCCCCAGGTGTGTAGCAGCTAAAAGTACTTGTCTCAATCTGTTTTAGCTGCAAAAGATGAAAATCAGAAAGTACGAGTTTGTGCAGAGCACCTCCGACAGTACAGCGAGAGCCTGAATCTCAGCAACACGATTCGCATGCAAGACGCCTTCAGTTTCCTGAACAAATACTACGAGGAGGAGATGAAGAAAAAAACAGCCCCAGAGGAGGAGCATAAGATACAAATCACAGATACTGAGAGGTTCCTCTTCAATCTCTTTAAAGGTATTCTGAACCTAAGCGTTCGCCAGAAAATTCAAAGTAGCTTTTGGCTTTATAATCTGAGATTTGGAAATTTTTACTTTTGTTTGGTAAATGTGAGGAAAGCTGTTGTTTCGCTCAGACTAGCTTTTAGATGTGAAACTGGGATCTAGCTAGCCGGGCCTTGTCCACGGAAAATGAGATCCACCTATGAGCATCTTTGAAGCGGACTAATCGGTAAAATGTGGTTTTTGTTTAGCATCGATTAAAATCAAATGAAAAACTTTGAAGTCTGCAGTGGTTGCCAGCATTCAGAACAAAAAAGACGGATATTATTTTCCCATACAAACTGTATATAAAAGACAGACATGCCCACGCAACATCAGCCAATGGTTATTAGTCTCCCATTTAAAAAAACTGAGTTTGGCATCATAGCTGCTGTCATTTGACTTTGGATCCTGATGTGATAATATTTGACCGAGAGTTATCAGCTAATGGATGCAAGCTTCCAAAAACTGCACAGATATTAGGTATTATGTGCCTGCAAGAATAGTACAATTTAAAACACAAAAACAGTCGGATGTTCCAGGACTCATCAAAATAATAAACATCTATTAGGAGTTCTAGTTAGGGCACTCAGATTAACTAAAAAGTGATTCTTAGCATAGAAAGAGCAGCGTTCTAGTGTTCAATTTCCTAATAATGCCATGAAGTGTAAGCCTTTATACAATTTAAGCAAGAAAGATATCTAAAAATGAATGTGTCCTTCACCATCAAGGGTGAAGAAGTTATAGAGACCAAAATTATTTTTTTACTGACTTTAATTCTTCCTTTAACATTAGCCATTTCACTGTGGGGTATGTGGAGATGGCCTTGGGGCTAGCCTAAAAGGGTAATTTGAGAACCTTCGTGGTTTGGCAGATGAGCCCTATGCATTACAGATTACTACCAGACACAGCTTAAACAAATTTATAGTCTACCTGTGAAGATTTTAACTCTGGTAGATTTTAACTCTTCCTACATTTCCGGTTCTGTTGTTAAGCTGAGCTAAGCTGCTTATTGCTGTACTTACCAGAAAAACACAGAAGAGGTATAAACCCTCATATTTAATTCATAAAAAGACACCATGTCTTTGATGCCAGCGATAGAAAAATGGCATTCAGTTTTTTGTAATCTGTGTCTCGCAGACAACAAGAAGGAGCTGGAGGAGCTAGCAAAGAATCCGGAGTATGAAAATGACAGCTTGTCAAAACTAAGAACTAGAATTCTGCAGGAGTTCAGCTCCCGGGCTGAAGCCAGAGGGATCGTTTTCATCAAAACACGACGCAGCGCCATTGCTCTAAATCAGTGGATTCAGGAAAACCCCAAGTTTGCTGACATTGGAGTGAAATCGGCATATGTCATCGGAGGAGGAGACCAGAGTGTTGTTAAGCCAATGACCTCAGTGGGTGCTACGTTTCTCTCTGTTCTCCTGCACAATTATATGTGCCTTACACTTAACCTTCACTTATAAATCTGTTTTAATCAGGCAGAGCAAAAGGATGTGCTGAAAAAATTTGGCAACGGTCAAGTTAACCTGCTGATTGCTACCACGGTGGCCGAGGAAGGCTTGGACATACCCGCCTGCAATTTCGTTATTCGATATGGCCTCGTGACAAATGAGATCGCTATGATTCAGGTCAGTAATGAGTTGAATAATGAGCAATGAATGCGGTATACCCAGTAATTGAAGGGATATTAGCCTGTGTAAAACAAATGTGGTTGCCTACCCTTCACTCACAATTGCCTTTCTCAGGCCCAAGGCAGAGGAAGAGCCGAGGACAGCAGCTACACGCTGGTCGAGGTGAAGAACTCTGGGGTGGCTGAAAAGGAGTGCGTCAATGAATACCGCAAGAACATGATGAACAAAGCCATTCAGAAAATTAAATCCTTAAATCAGGCAGCCTATGAAAAAAAGGTACGTTTATATCCAAATTTTTAGTCTCCGTTAAACTAAAAAAAAAAAGACATTGCTTTGAGACTTTTTGTTTGTTTGTTTGCTCATCAGATGAATGAGTTTCAGCTTCAGGCTATAGTAGAAGAGAAGGTAAGAATGACGAAGAAGAAGCAGAAGGACATAAAGAACGAGAGCCCATCTAATGTGAAGTTTAGCTGCCGAAGCTGCAGCGAGCCGATCTGCACGGGCGAAGACATCCAGATCATCGAAAACATGCACAGAGTCAATGTGACGTCACAATTTAGGTGCAGTTTACGAATCGGTTCTTAACCTCCTGTATGTGTTGAACTGTATTCCACTCGTGTAGTTGTGCTGTGATTATTAGTAATTTTACTGCATCTTTTTACAGTAAACTTTACATTCAGAGAGAAAATACTACTCTTCAGGAGCGCCTTCTCGACTATGAGACCAACGGCTTCATTGCATGTAAAAACTGCGGACAGGTAGATTCATTTTAGTTTTTTTTTTTTATTATTTAGAAATGTTTTGATAAAATTGTCTTGTGAATCTTAAAAAGATATTCATATTTATAATGTTCAGTCATTTGCTTGCTTGCAGATAGCTAAACACAGCATTGCTGAGTAGTTTCAGCATATGCACATATCTAATGTTTAAGCATAATTAGGAAAAAAGTTGGAAAATTAAACTAGTTCTTCAAAGAGAAATGTGAGTCTGTCATGTGACATAAGACTGCAGCACTTTAATTTGAGATCACGTTTCACCACAAATTTAGATTACAGAACAAAAGTAAGCGTTTATTTAGTCTTGGTTAGGCCTGCATGGAGCACATTTAAATACTCATCATATGTTGTGTTGTATTATGTTACAGAGATGGGGTTCAATGATGATGTACAAGGGGATCGAGTGCCCCTGTCTTGATGTGAAAAACTTTGTGGTGAATTTAAAAGGAAAGAAGATTAGCAAATGCACCAAGTGGAATGAAGTCCCGATCAAGTTTTCTGCCTTCGACTACGCTGAATATGCAAATAACATGACCATGTCAGATAACTGGGACGATGACGAAACAATGTGAATTACAACCACGTAGAGATCGAGAAAGCCCTGACTTCTATTGTGTTGCCGTATGGCCGGCACAGGATTAATAACCTTATCAGACCAGCGAATGTTGTGTTTCCTTTGAATGTTTAATTGTTAAGTTAGCTGGAGACATGGATGATGTTGGGACTGAAGTGTGTTTGCGAAGCGCAAATGTTTTACACCGTTTTAATGGTTAAAGTATTATTGTGAAATGTGCAGGATTGCAGAATAAGGATTTAACTCTTCAATTATGTTGGATCGGATGGGATTTACTGTTGAAATAATGCATGATCGCAGTGTATTAATTTGTATGTAAGGATTTGTCACTGGTATTTAATGAACTGGAAAAGAAAAAAATAAAGTACATATATATTTTTCCCTTTCAAACTCTGGCTGTCTCATGAGATGGGAGTCACCGAGCTTGTGATAGCCCCTCAGAGCCCACCTGTCACACACACGCACACAAACAGGTGCTGTTGATTTTCCATTAAATCCACAGGTTAGTGAGTCACTACGATTGAGACAGCACTGCTATTCTTAGAAGCCTCTTTTAAGCTTGTTTGCGCAAACAGATATATTACCTGTGTGATCACATTGTCTGGATACACAAGCAGGAAACTTGTTTGATCCAAAATTATTTTAAAAAATCATTTTTCATTTTTATCCCCACTTTTCCCTCTTTATGGCACATATTTCCCAATTTTTCCCTCTTTATGGTTCATTTAAATATTAAGTCAGAGTCAGATAGACTTTATTTATCCCTAGGGGCAATTAAGATTAAATCAGCAACATTAAAAAAATACAGTTATGTCATTGTGTGCCCTAAGTGAAGAGCCACGTAAATATTTTTATTTCCAATGCATGGTTAATGTATGCTGATTTAGATACACGACAAAACCTGCTTTTCCTGCTCTCTCCTGCTTTGTTGCGTGCATACATTACGCCCATAGTCAAAAAGCCACTTCCTAATACCAGCAACTTGTGCGCTCTTTCAAAGTTGGGCAGCAGACTTCGAGGAGGCATCTCTGTCGACTGGTCTCAGAAATGCAGCGAGGAGAGAAGGGAGCCTTCGACTAAAGCGGGACGGAGCTCCGTTTTCTTAAGCGGCTGAATAAGTTTAAAATTGCCTTTGCGAGCGTACGATTATGTTAACTGGGCTGCATGTTCCTATAAGTGACTGTAAACTACACGTCAGCTGCCTTTGAGGATTATTAAAAAACCAAGAGCTCCACGGCGACTTCATCTGGACCATGGTCAGTAATCGATTTACCATCAGTAATTGGGGGGAAGAAAACAAAGAAAATATGTGTAAAAGCATGGCTACTTACTGTGACAGTGTGAAGCTCACCGTGGGACTAATGGGTTACTAAAGGGGATCCTGCAACGTCAGCTTCTTGTTGGGTGCTTTCAGAGGATGTTTATAGGCTGCAACTTTTGTGTCACCTTTCGCAGGGCTGCAGTAACAAGGTGCTGTGGGGGGTGATAGGGGCGGCTGTCGTCATCTCGTTAATAACCATTCCAGCAGTTATTTACAACAGTAAGTTAGAGCCCTGGCCTGTGGGCCGCTTTCTTTTCCTTTCTTTTCAAAAAGCAGCTAAGATGCTACTTCAAAGCACACTTCTTTCTGTTTTTACGCATTTCCTTTGTGTTCGCTTTATTCTAGCAACGAAGTTGTAAATGCACAAAAAATGGTTGTCACATATTTTGGAGTAGTGGTATGGTTACATGCAAGTCAAATAAATAATGCAGCACATGTGCATCATTTTAGAATCTGGTGGTAAGAAAAGGCCTTTCGCTCTTCAAGACTACTTTAATGACACCTTTAGATGGAGAGCCTACAACTTGTACTGGATATCAGGTATCACTGTCAGTCACTTAACCTCTGCTATACCTTATGATTTGGGGTAGCATTAATCTCCACCTTGTTTACAAACTTCTTGAAAGCTTATCTATTATTTTTGTTCCTGCAGATAAAGAGTATTTGCATAAAGCAAGAGACGGGAATGTCTTTCTCCACAATGCTGAAACAAAGGAGGAGTCGCTGTATTTGAGCAATTCAACCTTTGTAATATATTTGTACTTTAAAACATTTCCTCAATATATACTGTTATGCATGTTAAATACTATGTACTGTGCGCTGAATTCTGCAACACATCCGTAAGTTCATGCAGTCATTTCTATTTCAGGAACAAGTTGAAGCCACAGATTACTTGCTGTCAGGTGATTATAAATACATCGCCTTTGAAAGCAATTACACAAAGGTGAGGCGGCCCTGTTAAATTTCACTTTGTCACGTTTCTATCTTGATTTGTATTTTTGAAAGGAAAAATAAACATTTCTAGAACTCTGCTAATGAAAAACCTGCAAATAAAAGTGTTTGTCTTTGAAATCCTACAGAAATGGAGACACTCATTCACAGCCTCATATTCGATCTATGACAGGGAGAGGTCGTAAGTAGCTGTTTTTGTGATAGTTTTATTAAGGAATGTAAAACTGTTTATTTATCAGTTGGTACATTAGCATCGCTCCTGTATCTGTTCATATTTCATTGTAGAACTTTTGTTACGCCTGCAAATCTTCCACGTGTTGTGCAGTACTTTACCTGGGCACCAACAGGAAACAAATATGTAAGTGTACACCACGTCATGATGTACTTTTTGTCTGTGAATAATATTGCAGCGAGTTGTAATTCAGTTCATCTGTATTATTATATAAATATCTATATAATAATACTTGTGGCTTATTTTTGTTGCACTAAATTTGTAGCTGTATGCTTAAGGTTGAAACACACAAAAACATCTACTTTTTTCTCTTTTCTTTTTTTTTTACAGGTCTACATTTCAGACTTCAACATTTTTTTCAAATCCAATGTCAGTGCTGACGATGCTGTGCAACTGACACACAATGGGAAAAAGAATGAGATCCTCAACGGTGTCCCTGACTGGGTGTATGAGGGTTGGTGACATTATTATTTCTTTTTCAAAAGTGTGCGTCTGTATGGTATAATATTCTTCTCCAATATTTCAGAGGAGGTGTTTGCATCGAATGGGGCTGTATGGTGGTCCTCGACTGGAAAGTTCTTGGCATATGCAGAGTTTAATAATACAGAAGTTCACAAAGTGGAGTTCTCCTGGTATGGATCTGAGCAATATCCTCAGACTGTGGCCTTTCCATACCCAAAGGTGGGAATTATTGGCAAAATATCAACTCCAGTATCAATTTATCATTTTAAATTGTCAAAAATCCTTTGTATATGTTATATGGGCTGATCTCATCTCATCATGTCAGATCTCTTGTTACATATAATTATTTATCACAAATATTATATTTGTATTCGTATAGGCTGGGTCACCCCTTACTAAGGTGAAACTTTTTGTTGTCGATACCACAAACCCATCACACCGCACACAGGTGTTTGCGCCCGCTTCTGTTTCTTCTGGGTTCGTATATTCTGTAGCATATGTGTAATCATTTACCGGAAAACGCAATGCCTTCATGGTCCGTCTTATGTGAAAACCTTTTCTGCTTCTGTCGCGTTTACACAGTGATCACATCTTGTGCTCGGTGACCTGGGTTACAGATGAACGCGTCGCGGTGCAGTGGCTCACGAGAAGACAGAATTATGTGGTTGTACAGATCTATGATTTTGATGGAAGTCGCTGGACAGAAAAACAGGTAGCTGTAACTTCTCTGCGGAGGACATCATTATGATGACCATGTTCTGCTAATTAACCGCAACTGATGTCTTTACGGTCTATAGAAATTCGAGCAAACAAGCAAGACTGGATGGGTGGGCCATGTAAGTATCCAAAAGATTACTGATATAGTTCTTTAAAACCTTACTTTGATGTATCACTATATCACTATTACTTTTTTTCCTTAGTACGTGCCCTTGCCTCTTTTCTTTGCTGAAGATAAGCTTAGTTTCTACAAAGTGATGAGTGACACAAATGGCTACAAACACATTCATTATGTGAAAGATGTAAGTGTTACCACTTTTCTTTATACAGAATGTGTTGTACAGTCATTTTAATCATGCGTTTATATTTAGTGGCTTACTAAAGGAAGGTCTTTTATTAAGGGCAAAGCATCCCCCGTTACCTCGGGGAAGTGGGAAGTTATCTACATAAGCAAATTAACCAAAGATGCAATGTGAGTGATGAATCCATACGTTTATGGGGAAACTGCATAAGTCTTAAAACTATAAGTAAAAATATAAAGACCCGGTGTGTGAAATTCCTTTCTGCAGATATTTTGTGAGTAATGAGCATGGAGGAATACCTGTACAGAGAAACATCTACAAGTAAGGAATTATTCTCACCTTTTCTTTTTTTTTTGCCAGTTAAACTCTATATGTAAATAATTATATAGGTGACGCTCTTTTTTTTTTTTCATCAGGGTTATGATTGGAAGCAGCCCTTCTGCCCCCCAGTGTCTCACCTGCGACCTGCATAAGGACAGGTGTCAGTACAACTCAGGTTACTTCAGCTTTGACGCCTCTTACTACCGAATGGACTGCTACGGTCAGTTACCCATTCACATTTTCTCTTACTGTAAGCAATAACTCACCGATTCTGTGAACACTAATCCTTGCTGAAGGCATGCAGACGATTTCATGTGTAAATCACTACTATTTGTGTGTGTCCTGTTTTTTTTCTTTAACCAGGACCTGGATTCCCCCTGTACACACTCATGGACAGCAAGGGCTCAGGTGCAGATTCATATAACCCAAACACATTGTTAAATGACTCATTGCACTCACATGGTAGACTATTAAAGGATAAGGCTACTGTTTTTGAAGGTGGTCAGATAAAAAGAGCCCATATAAATATTACAACAGAATTTTCTTGCTGTGGTTATTCCTCCCATCCATACATGCCATTCCTATTTTTTTCCTTCCAATGGAATTTAAAAGGGATCAGATCTCAGGGTAAAAGCGAGGCTTTAATAGTCCGGACAGATTTTAAGTATTTAGGATTGTGCATCTCTTTGTTTTTATCTGCATTTGAAAATATTCAATAAAGAGTACTTGAGTTGGTACTGAAAACACAAAGCTAATTTTTAAATATAGCCCTTAGATTTGTTATGTGGTACAATTGAAAGCATTTATATAACTTCACATTAACTTTAGGCTGCAATAAATCTGTAAACCAGCATTAGGTGCTGCTTTGGTCTCATAAAGCCACTTGATCGAATACAGTTGTTCAGGTTCAAGTACTTTTGGCTGCTCTTTTACTTCCTAAGGGTTCATGGCAGTGGATGGGTCCACATATTTGATTAGGCACAGATTTTACACCGGATTCCCTTCCTGACATAACCCTCCCATTTATCCAGGCTTAGGACCGGAACTGGGAGTTTACTAGCTTACGAAACCCTGAGGGTGGGTTCGTGTTTCATCTCAGTTTTGGGAAGCTGTTGCGTAAACGGAGAATGTGATAATCACGGCACCGTAAATGCTCATATGAAGCATGAGTTTCTTTTAACTGTAAAGTTTAATTAATGTTGAATAATTTTTGACACATTTTCTACACAAAGGTAGATGCAAATGCATCACCTCAAGTGCAAAGTAGGGAAGGTAGTTCATAAAGCCCCCAGAAATAAACAGCAAATAAAAATGTTTCAGAGAAGTTAAGGTTCCTCGGTAATGAACACTTTGAAATATGCACATTTATGTTTGTTTTATGGATACAACATTGCTGTCACTTTATTTATTTATTTATTTATTTTCAGAGCTTGCTGTTCTGCAAGACAATAAGGACCTGAAAAAAAGCTTGTCTGACTTCCTAATGCCAACAATGAAATATGGCACCTTAAAGATTGGAAGATTTGGTGAGAACATGCATGTTGAAAAAATCCATCTCAAAAAGTGTTGAAGACATATGGAAATCCTCTGCTTTGTGTTTGAACATCTGTCTAACAAGCACGCGCGATGACTTTTAGTAACAGCAACATTTTCAGCATTAAAACTGGAGAATTACAACTCAGGTTGTATTTTTTCCGTTTTACGATTCTAGGTCAATAAATATTTCAGCCTTTGTATGTGCTGAACAGATGTTTTGTAACAGCGTCCTCGTATGTGAAATATCGTTTCCTGTCTTCTTTTACGATTGTTGCGTGTTACGACTGTGTTTTTGGCAACAGATCTTTGGTACCAAATGATGTTACCGCCCAAATTCAAGAGTTCTAAAAAATATCCTCTTCTTATTGATGTGTAAGTGAGCAATATTTAAAAGTGCATGCGCCACCACTGACATTTGCAGAAGTAAATTTACAATGTTGCTCTCCTTGTGTAGTTATGGTGGCCCGTGCAGTCAGAGTGTGAACTATCGCTTCAAGCTGAACTGGGGCACGTACCTCTCCAGTTCACATGAGATCATCATTGCCAGCTTTGATGGAAGGGGAAGTGGTTACCAAGGGGATGAAATAATGCACTCAATCTATAGACGCCTAGGTACATTTGAAGTGGAAGATCAGATAACAGCTGTGAGGTAGGCCTGTCTAAACGTCCAATCACCTCTGTGATAAGTGTTGTTCTTTAGCTGTTGTATGAAGAAATTTCATGTTTTGCACACATACAAAAATCTTCATCTAGATAAATGCCCGGTGCAGTCTGGTTTAACAAATATGTTTTGACCAAGATAATAACTGATCTCTCTGTTAAAGGAAATTCATTGACATGGGCTTTATTGATGAAGAGAAAATAGCAATATGGGGCTGGGTAAGCTGTATTTTGTCCTGTTTTTTTCCTCTTTCTTTTCTTTCTTTCTCCACGTTTCATATTCTCACTAATGCAATCTGTTCTGATCTTCAGTCATATGGTGGTTATGTTACCTCAATGGCCTTGGGTGCTGGAACTGGACTCTTTAAGTGTGGAATTGCAGTAGCCCCAGTAGCCAAGTGGGAGTATTATGGTGGGTGAACATGCATACATAGCCCATCATCTATACACTCACCCACCACTCCACCTTCCCAGGAGGAGCTTGAATCCCCTTTTGCTTTCAAACCTGCCTCACTTTTTTGTGGCAAACAATCAACAAGGTGCACATTCCTCAGAGATTTTGGTCCGTATTGGCACGACAGCTTCACACAGCTGCTGCAGATTTGTTGGCATCCATGATGCAATTTGTTGGCATCTCCTGTTGCAACACATCTCAAAGGTGCTCTTTTGGATTGAGCTCTGGTGACTGTGGAGGCCATCTGAATGAACTCAGTTTTTGAAGAATTATTGCTAACTACTGCTGAAATAGTGCTTTATCCTGCTGGATGCAGCCATCAGGAGAAGGGTACACTGTGGACATGGTCACTAACCATACTCAGGCAGGCAGTGGAATTTAAATAATGCCCAGTTGGTACTAAAAAAAACAAAGTATGCCAAGAAAATATTTCCACACCATTAGACTACCATCATCAGCCTGAGCTGTTGATACAAGGAAGGATCCAACTTTGCTGCGTCAAATTCTGACCCTACCATCTGAATTTCAAACCACAAATCATGCCTCACACCAGACCAAGCAGCATTTTCTTCTGTTGCCCACTATTGGTGAGCCTGTGTGAACTGTAGCCTCAGTTTCTTATTCTTAGCTGACAGAACTTGTACCCAGTGTGGTCTTCTGCTACTGTAGCCCATCTTCTTCAAGATTCGATGTGTTGTAAATTCAGAGATGCTCTTCTGTATACGTTTGTTGTAACAAGTACTCAATTTGAAGCAGATTCCCATCAGGTCTCTGGCATCAACAAGGGATATTTTATCCCGAAAACCTTCTACTAACTGGATATTTCCTTTTTCAGACAATAAGCTGTATTGTAACAGTGTTAGTGTCATGTCTGATCCATGACTTTTCTCCACATCTTCAGTATGATTAATATTTTCGTGCTGAATATAAGAACCTGCCTTATCTGTACAGGGAAGGCAGGAAAGGGCCTATTGATGCTGTATCCAAAATTGCTGGCTTAGGTAGTGAGTCACTGCCTTTTGTAAGGAAAATCTGATTTCAAGCTACTCAAAAGTCTTGAATATTCTAAATCTTGTTTTCATTATGACTTTAGTAAAGTAATGATGAAAGTGTTTGTAGAATAGTGCTTTCTCAACATCCTCCATCATTCACCAGATGATGTAGTCAGCAAAGCAATGATTCTGATTATTCAGCTAGACCAACTAAAAAAGACTGAAATATCATCTTGGGAAATATTTAGAGTGAAAATATATGAATCCAGTAAAAGTCCAAAAAAAAAAAATCAGTATACATTCAGCAGAATAAGAGAGATGTGTTGTTTTTCTTACCTAAACCTAACTGTGGTTAACCTACATTACTCACAGTGCACCTTTATTGGTGTTATTGAACCCTGAGCTTCTGGCCTCAAGCAGAGCTGGTGATTACACCTCTTTGTAACTCTACACTAGTAATTTTGTCACATTCAGCCTTGAAAGTTGATGGAGTTCACCTTTTAAGATTTCTTAGCTTTGTAATCATTCAATTTAAATTTTTCCCTCCCATATATTAAATAAGCATGATTTATACTTGCGTTTCCATTGTGTGCACGTTTGTGGCGTTAACTGAGTTTTCTTCCACAGACGCAGTTTACACTGAACGCTACATGGGCAAGCCAACGGAGAATTCCGACTCGTACAAAGTAAATATCATTCAGATTAGCTGCGTGGTGAAGTCAAGGTACATTTCTGACTTGAGATGTCTGTTGCAATTCTTTTATTTTCTAGAACTCCACAGTGACCTCCAGAGCAAAGAACTTCACAAATGTTCAGTATCTCTTGGTCCATGGCACAGCTGATGGTACGTTCTCTTATTTCTTTCAGTCATTTCTATTTCTAATAAGTCCTGAACATGTGGTAGCCCGTTTTCTCAGAAGCGTTCCAGGTAACACAGTAAGCCATGCACAAATAGACTCTGTTTGCCTTGATAGAAACTTCAGCTTTCAGTCACGTAGTAAAAGCTCTGTCTTTCCCGTAGACAATGTCCATTTCCAGCAGGCTGCACAAATCTCCAAAGCTCTGGTGGATGAGCAAGTGGACTTCGAGGTGATGGTAAATATTGGCTTAGGGAAGTGAGGCTAATATTGGCAATGATGTTGTTGATGTAATGAAGATTTCAAATGAAAAAAAAATGGCCAATTATAAGCAAAATGAAATCTAAAATAAGTGTGATTTAAAATGTGCACGATTTTACCTGGAATTCATTTATAGTCTATGCACTAATCATATTCTGGTATTGCTTTCAGTGGTATACCGACAAGGACCATAGTCTCAGTGGATCAGCCTATCATCATATATACAGGCACATGAGTCACTTCCTGCAGAAATGCCTCCTTAGTCCCAAATAGATGTGAAGGATGTAACAGCATTTGTAGACAACAGTTCTTACCGCAGTTTCGTTTTTTAATGCATTTTTAATGTGCTTTCTTTTAATTGTGTTGATATTCTGAAGGTCAGGTTGAACTAATGCAACAAATGCTACATTGCTCATTTAAATGAGCATTCGCATGTTATGTGGAATTTTTCCAAAACAAGTGATATGCAAAGATACAAGTCTTAGCATGCATTTATAGTTTAAAAAAATTGTGTGTGTGTGTGTGTGCATGCGTGTGTATGTGTGTGATTGTCATAGCATACATTAACTATAATGCATTGCACTGATTTGTTGCAAAGTGGGGTAATTTGTGTTATAAAAATATTCAAATAAACATTTTTTGACACTTAAGTGATTCATTGTTTTTCTTTATATAAATGGTTCTTTTATTAGGCCAGAAGAGTATTACTGATCTCCTTACTGTTCAAACATGCAAATTAAAGTTATAATATAAACACCCAATACCAGCAATAAAAAACACTCATTTGCGCTTTGAATTAGGTTTTATTATTCAAAGTATGTAAATTGTGTAAATTATGAATAATAAATATATATGTAAATATATGCAAGAATAATAGGAACTAGTATATATCCAAAATGGCCAGCTGAGATTAATTCAATCAAACACATTCATGGGCATGGATTTATTTGTCAGGGTAGAGGTCATGTTTGATTTGGACTAAATAAAGCAGCAGATTTCACCACCCAGCTGTTATTTTTTTAAAAACCAAAGTCAAATATATTCCGGGGAACAAGGCGGAAGCTGGCTAATGGATTGAAAGTAACAGGTGATATGCTAAGGTTTCTGTGACGGTGAAGTCACCTGGGAGAGTGCTCCTCGACTCCCCTATATAAACGCTAAGCAGATCAAGAGGGGACCATGAAACAGCTTCAGAAACCAGAGAGAAGAAGAGCACCATTTATTACAAACTGCCATCCCTCTCTCAAACGATCAGCAGAAAGAAGCACAGGTGAGACGTTTTTGCTGCGCTATCCAAATTTAGAATAACGGATTTTTAACGTCACTTTTTCCATAAATTTCTTTTGTATTTTTTCAGAGGCTCAAACAATGAATAGTGCTCACTCTTTAGCCGGACTCCTGCTCCTCATCATCATTCAAAGCAGCTGGCAGGTTCCTGACCAGGACACAGAGCGACACTCTATGTAAGACCAACCTTTAGTCATTTAGAAATTATTATTATTATTATTGTTGTTGTTGTTGTTGTTGTTATTATTATTGTTATTATTATTATTATCACTATCATTATTATTAATAATAATAATGATATAATAATAATGATATCAGTGTGCTGCATTCATGGAGCAGCTGTTGGCATCATGGGAAAAGTGATCCACTTGTGTAATTTATAAAATTAAATTTGATTAACACGCTTAATAATTAATAATAAATAATTACAAATTAATGTTTTTGCTTAAATCTGAATTTTTAAGCAGAGGACTCCAGGCTATGGCAATGGTGAACGTACATCAGCTCTGTTCACTTATTCTCATAATGTATCACTTTTTTAGGCTGTTGACTGAAAACTCCATCCTCAACGAACCCATTGAGATCCAAAACATGAAGAGACATTCAGAGGGAACATTTTCCAACGACTACAGCAAATACCTGGAGACAAGAAGAGCACAAGACTTTGTCCAGTGGCTGAAGAACTCAAAGAGGAATGGGTGAGTGTCACAGTTTTTTGTTGTTTTTTTTAAGGCACAAATTTGTTAGTTTGTCCTTTGTTTTGTGAAAGACAGTCTAAAGTCTAAATACAATTGCAGTCATTCTGTAGATTGCTTTATGTCTCTAGTTTCTGTTTGTGATTTTAACCTAAATCAAAATGATCCCAAATCATATTCAGTGTACCCATGTGGATTTGGTGGTGTTTGGTCTGTTGCACCACACTTATATATGCAGCTATTGTGACCCCTTTACAGGAGACGCCATGCAGACGGCACCTACACCAGCGATGTGAGTTCTTACCTGCAAGACCAGGCAGCCAAGGAGTTTGTGTCCTGGCTGAAGACTGGCCGAGGGAGAAGAGATTGAAGAGATCCAGCTTTTGCCATTTCCAAAAAATAATGCAACCATTCTCACTGACTCTGTGCCATTCTATGTTTCGCAATCTGTACTAGACTTTTTTCTTGGTAAGAGATTAAATGCCCCTCACAAGGAGCCCTGCTGGCCTTAAATAGTTAAAATGCAAAATCTTGTGATATGTGTCAGATGTCTCATCAAGCCTTCAAGGAATGATTTATTTTTTCACATTTCAATTTTTTTTAATCACATTATTGGTTTGAACCTCAAGTTTATTAATTACATCTGTCAATAGTCTAATACTTTTTCTTATTATTCAGAAAAAAATACATTTAGTTTTCAATAAAGAAATATGTACAATCCATGGCTTCCCTTTCTAAATAATTAAATCCAATGAGGTGGTTTAGCAAGTCTTAGCATGAAGTCTACAAGTCAGAGAATATAAGAAAACCATGCTTTAGACAAAAGACACAGTCACTATTGGTCATCAAGAACAGAAGAAAAGTAATGTGGTCATTTAAGTCAATAATAGTTTTAAAAGCACCTTTTTTATGTGGCTGACTAGTAAATGTCCAGTTATATGGAAAATGTGATTGTGATGTGATGTGACAGTTTACACCACTGTCACGTTCCCTTAATCCTTGTGTTTATGCAGGTAGAGGAAAAATCAATGAACACATTACTCCACAGGGAGAAATAAGCTGTGGTATTTTTACCAGGTAATATGATGACATGTCACCTGTCAGCTGTTCACTGGAGGAGGATTTTCAAGCCATGCTCAGACTGCCCACCAAGGATGGTTATGCTAAATGAAAGAAAATCATGTCAATCACATAAGTACCTCATTGCGAAAAATGACTGGGTCAACACTCTTGAGTTCCTCCTGGCGCTGAGACAAAACAGTAATTTGCATGAGGCAGCAGCTTGACACGCTTTGGGATAGGCCACCTCTCTAAGCTGTCATCTGTAGCACATCAAACCATCTGTTGATTACAGTAATCCTCAGCCCATTCCAGTTTACTTGTGAGCCAAAATTTTTCAAGGTTAAAAACGGGCAAATGTTTTCAGCGTCACTGACACCGGATATGTCTGCCCTATCCTTGAAAAGCTACACAGGTTTTTATGTTTGTATCTTCTATGTTAATATGTTAAGCTCATTGTTAAGCGCATTGTGTTAGCATACAATAAAATGCATTGTTGAATACATATAATCAAATGTGGTATATAAGTTAAATTGCCATTTGCATTTTAAATGAAAGCCTTATGTGCAGCAAACTAATATTATCTATTGATCCTCTAACATCTTGTTCAATCAAGATATACTAGCTATGTATATTTTTAAATGTGTCTATGTATGTATGTGTATGTTTGTGCCTGTATACATGTCCAATACACATCAATATATGTGTAAATGTGTATATATTTCTATGTATGTATGTAAACAGACATTTTATTTTATTCCATAATATTGACTCATGCGTTTTAATAATATGCTTAATAATATATAATTATAATTATATATTATATATATAATTAATATACTCTATATCCTCGTGAGAACCCAGGTGATTTCCTTCCTCTTTAAAGCTAAAAGAGGCCACTATGTATAGTTTACTCGAAGCTTTTGCAGTTTTTCAGCAGTTAATGCATTAAGTTTTGCTAAACTCAGGTAAATCAAAAATGATAAACAGAGAAACACAGCTTTTAATTTGCTTGGAAAAATTCATTTGAGCATAAGTTTGACTTTGACAAGATACACCAAGAATGCTTATAGAAATTTATTAAGTGTAGCACACTGAGAAGTTATACATAAAATAATTATTGGATTTTAAAAATCAAGTAATCCCAAATTCTTCATGGAAATGTTGGAGTGTAACAATAGATGGTTAGATACCTTTAAAATTCATGATTCAGAAAACTTTATACAACCATTAAACACAGGATACTTTGAGTATAGTTTACAGTTACAATAAAAACAACTGGCCCACACACACACACACACACACACACACACTCCAGAAAGCAAAATACTTTAAGTCTTTGTTGGACTACCATGTATATTGTAGCAAACACAAAACAAATATAAAATAAATACCATAAAATAAATGACAATATAAATATAGCTAAATAATTTCTCATACAAATTATTACAATTTTGTTAGAAAGAGCTATTGCATTTGGTTCCACACAATTAAAATCAATCATAAAATTCAAAAATGGACCCATTCCAAAAACAGCAGAAATGTACATTTCTGTGGTTTACATTCAGTAAATCCAACCAGGATATAGAGTTCGACATTAACAACAAGAGAAAATTAGATATTAAGCTCTATTAGTTCATAATAACTGGGATACATCTGATAAAGCAGTTTTTACTTACATAGATTTGCAAAACTAAACTTGGGGATGGATATGAAGCACACAATGTAGATTTGTTTGAAAACACAGAAGGAACAATGACATAGACCGAGGATGCTGTCCACACTGACGTCCATCTTCCCCAGCTTTTATTTCTACTTGTCGAGAAATGCTGAGAGTGGTGTAACTATCAGAATCAAAGAAAAAAGACATAAAAATTTGTAAAAGTAGTAAATATGTAAACATTATCATCTTTAAATGGACAGCTCACCTAAAAGGTGTTTGCATATTCCTTTTGTCTGACTCACGGTGTTATTTATCCATCAGAATATTAGTGATGGGATTCATTTATTGCCTTTCTGATATTTCTTAAATATGATAAAATAAATGGCCCTAGTCTCATGGAGCTACAAGAACAAATAAATAAATAAAAACACTACTCAAAAAATATCCACAGATCTTACTGTCAGTGGATTCGTGTAAGAAATCGTTTCTACTGTCTGACGCTCCATTCCATAACCAACATCAGTTCTCCTTGGTATTGAAAGTTTTGCCCACACTATGCTCATGTTTAATGAGGTGATGAACAATCATGTAAGGGTCAAACAGTTTCTAACTTGATGGTCTTTATTTTGCATAAAAGCCCTGAGGTGCCCCAGATCCATATACAATTTTTGTTTGTTTTTGTGAAAGAAAATAATCAACTGTCATTCACAATGTCTGGCGCCCTCTGTCATCCACAATGGGCCATGATATTGTGTTAACCTTGGGCAAAACTAATGAAAAATAAGAGTATGTAAAGTAAAGTGATGCACCCATTATGCCTAGTGTTCACAACAAAAGCCTGTGGGTCATGGTTATGATCTGGTCTAGGTGAGGTCAGCTAATTCTCTGAATTCCCCATTGGCATGGGCATAATCTAAGATGACACTAACAGGATTCATCAACCAGAGTGAAAGAGTGTTCAGAGATCTTGAGACATCATTTTTACACGTGGACTGGCCACCACAGAGTCCAGACCTTAACACCATTGAGAGTCATTTGCAAGAGGAGACTTTACACAGCGGTCTGACTTCCATCATCAATATGAGATCTTGCCGATAAATTAATGCATCTCTGGACAGAAGTGAATGTTGTGAAACTGCATGAGCTTATCGAAACAATGCCAGAGTGAAAGGCAGTCCAATAAAATATTAGAGTGTGAGTTTTTTTTGTTTGACTTTTTAAGCCTGAGAACATGTTTTGTAAAATTATTGTATTCAATCTTAAAATACTGAAACATAAATGAATCAATGTTCAATCTGGAATAAAAATTCAGAAAGTAATGCGATCACTGTCAGTGTAAAAGGGAGTGGGATCATAGTATTAACCTCCTAGGACCTGGCGTCCACATATGTGGAGATCACATTTTGGGTTGTCTAGACCAAAGTACTAAAATTTGCTCTATAGAGGCCTGATATCCACTTACGGTGACATTAAACTGCCCCTGTTCTATTGAAATTGTAAACAAATATCTTCTTATGTGGATCTAATTTTTCTCAGAAAGAAAAAAAAAGGTAATTCTTGGTTTTTACATTCATCAGGTCCCATTTAGCCCAAATGTCAAAGAGAAATTAAAAATGCATGCCATGGAAAAGTTCAGGTCTTATGAGATCAAGTCTAAACTTCATCCTATTACTTTTGAGCATCTAAACTGTGCCATGTACAGAAACATTCTTGTACATGTACAAAATAAACAGTCAATGCAAAACAAACTGTAAGCTCTAACGAGGTTTGTATGTATGCATGTTCCCTATCTCCACCTAACGAGTGGACCAATCACGATGAAGCTTTGCATGAAAATTGTCAAGGACGCCATGAATGGCAGCATCTATGTCGCATATACAATTTAATGTATCATAGCATCATGTTATAATAATAATTGCAGCATATGTAAATATTTGTGTATGTGTATGCATGCATAACTAGTTCCCGCACTAGATTTACTAGTATGTGATAGAGCAAATATTCTTACCATATTGTTTTCTTTCTCAACCACTGGCATTCCAAGTATTTCCAAAAGAACCTTTGGACATTTCATCTGTGATGTTGATGATGGGTATTCCTCTAAAAAATACCACACACAAATTCACTTATATATTCCATTTGAATATCAACATTTACAATAGTATTTAAATGCTGCCCCTAAGACTTACTTATACCCTTCTAATGGCACTTGCTCTACTCTGTCATCTTCTGCCAATATACTCTGCTCCTCATCCTCCTGAAGGTTGAATAAATCACAGCAACTCATTTTAGAGCCACGTAAATAGTGACAAAATATTAGTACACTGTAATTTGTTTAGGAAGGAGGGGGGAAAAAACACCTCTTCGGCATCCTCTAGCTTCTTCTTCTTACTTTCTGGCATGAGGTCATCCAACCAGCTTAGCTCTCTCTTGGTGAAGATACAGTCCATCAATTTCCTGATAAACACCAAAGCCAACACCTACCGAAGCGTTACAGAAGAACAAACAGATGACTCAAGGAACCGCTTTAATAAGGAAGGACACTGTGCTGAGGAGCAAAGTATGTAAGATAATTAACATATTCAGTATTTTTGATGCATCATCTGATATCATTGTATTGATGTTCCTAAATCATCATAATGATGTCGGTCCAGAATGAACCATATAATTGACCAGTCCCACTGTCTGGGCTTTTAACAGCATTAGCCAAGAAGTCAGCTAATGCTATTAAAAGCTATTACAAGCAAGTGACAAGTACAAGTGACTTACATTTGACATATATTTGTTATGTTGGATAAATGAATAAAGAAAACACTTGGAACACTTACGCTTTGTTCCAGAAGTGAATTTTATATAAACAAATGCCATTTTTTTCTTTTTTTTCTTCAATTTTCCAAAATCCATGACATCACAACAGCATGACTGGTTAATAGCAATGCTGAATCTGAACCAACTTTATTATGATGCAGGAACAACACCAACACAGGGAACATCATAATAGGTCATTTTTGACCATGTGTATCAATGCTTCAACATGCTCTTTTTCACTCCTGGTTTTCCTAAAGGTTGCAGCCCCAACAAATGTATCTGCATGTGAGTAAAATCTGCTCTTTACTGACCATCATAGGAAACACAATGGCAGCCCTGGATGTCTTGATGATCCACAGAAGAACCAAACAGCTGAGCTGGATGATGGTGAAGAGGTGCACCTTCCTCAGGGGTACATGTCGTAGGTAGATGAAATCTGGCTGGTGCTTGGCTGGCATACCGAACAACCTGAGACGGTCAAAAAGCTGCAAAGGAAAGGTAATTATTCTTATTTAAAAATAAGAATAAAAAATAATCTAAATGTGAGCATTTTTACTATAAAACACACACGGAGGGTTAAGAGTAATCCCTCTCTGTAGCGCAATCTACAATGCAATCTCATGATTTCAGTTTTAAAGTTAAACATTTTGGGTATGATTGAGTCTGCTTTTATCAGCCCAGAGGCCATAGGCAGTTCTTTTAACCCTGATTAAACATACAATTTCCCCCTTTGCCATTAAGGAGCTTTAAGGTTATATTAATCTTCTTGAGAGCTTCTGAGAGCATCAGCTGTTCCTAGTTTGTACTAAATTTTTATAATGCCTATAGTTAGAAAATCAAAGCATGGTTTAGATGCACAGTATAAGATTTTAATGGTCAACCTATAGATATAACACTGCTTTATTATTTTTTTCAGGTCAAACAACTGAGCTTACCTAAACAAAAACAAAAAAAAGCCTTTGAAGGATCAAAAGCCAAGCCGACTAGACTCCTGACACGCTGGTGAAGAAAGTCTAACACTAAGGGAAGTAAAAGTTGCAGCAACAATAATCAGACCACTGAAAAGAAGTTTAAAAAGGCAACTGTTAAAAATAGTGAAAATAAGAACTATTTTAGTGCGTTGCAGTCATTTTAAGATGGGAAAACGCTAGAGACCAATTAATTCTTCTTATCTGGGCAGCCAGACAATATGGAGGCGATCCCTTATGATGGCTAAGCAAGAATGTAAAGCCTACACAGATTATCCTATAGGAAAAATAACACATGTTATTTTCTCACATGCATAATTTCTGCAAATAAATTACATATTACTGTGAAACTCCAACAACTTTTACCTGAATGCCTCTGAGAGAAGATGCTCCCATATAAAGGAATACTCCATACAACACAGGCATGGGTATGAACTGAAAATCAACAATAGGGAAATATATATATTATACAGTTCCAAGATACTTAGCAAAATTAAGTGTAAACATAAAAACCTGTGTATGTTTATGATGCTTTAAGGCAGTGAAAATAGCAAATAAAACATACAAACAAAAATTGGCTATTAACTGTAAGCATCATTGGAATTCAAGTCACATTTAATATTACTGTGATCATAACTGCAGAATGAGTTAAAATGAGTGTCTCACCTTGAGCACTGATGTCATAAAGACTGAGCACCCCATAAGAGCAAAGATCATGAGCCCGGTAAAGCGTTGCTCTCTGATACCAAGGAACTTGGGCTGCTCCCCGGGAGCCGAGCACTCTGATTCAAGTTTCAGGCTGTTGACGTGGGTGATGGAGAGGACGGTGGCTGCTACAAACCATGGCAACCCCATCAGAGAGCAAACACCTAGCATTATCCCAACCATGAACAGATCTAGATGATACCCACAGCCTTTCTACAGATGGGAGATACCAGTTAATAAAGTTAAAGTTAAACTGTTTTGATGCAGTTCATCAAGATATTACGCGAGCGATTTGCGGTCTGTAGAAAAGCAGGAAAGTACCTTGAGTTTGTGTTCCTTTCTGTTGATTATGACAGCCGTGATCTGCTGGTCCATGAAGATAAGGATGGTACAAAGCATAGCTGGCACCACCGTTATGACTGCTGTCCACCAGGGGTTAGGCCCCAATGGGGTGATGAACCAACCTCTATCATCTCTTGTTGGCTGATGGGAAAATATTGTGTTTGGTTAGATGACATTTCACCCTACTTTAATTACATTAAAATAGCACGTCAAGAGTAATTTAAAGGAATTCTTATAGCAAGTGATGAGGAGTCATAATCTCCATTCTCTGTCCTCTTTTATTTGAATTGTGTATTCACTGTGTATTGGAATGTGCATTCCACCACTTCTTAAAGTCACCTTAGATGGGTATCTTCTTCTGGCCAGTAGCAGCAACTTACCCAGTTCGGAAAAAGTTGGGATGTAGTGTAAAATGTAAATAAAAACAGAACAGAATGTTTTGCAAACCCATATTTCATTCACAATAGAACAGAAAACATCTGATGTTTAAACTAAGCAAATATTAGCTCATTCTGAATTTAGGACAGGACCATGTTTATCGATGTGCTGGACCTTTTGGTAAGTGACTGTTCCCCCATTCTTGTCTAATGTAGACGTCTAGCTAAGACTAGATCAGTTCTGGTTCTTCTTTGTCATATTTTTGCTTCATTATTTGTCTGTTTCATTTGTTTCATGCTCGAAAGGTTTTCAGGTGGTGAAAGGTCCGGATTGGAGACAAGTGGAGACTGTGAAGCCATACAATTGCAATACCCTCAGTATGCACTTTAGCATTGTTTTGCTGAGATATTTCTTCCCTGAAAAAGATGTCTTCTAGATGGGCACATACAACCTGTATAAACTTTTTTTTTTACCACTGATGGTGCTTTTCTACAGGTGGAAGCTGCCAGTTCCATAGGTGCCAATGCTCCCCTGTACCATCAAAAATGCAGGCTTCTGTAACTGAGCACTGATAGTAAGCTGGATGGTCCCTCTCCTCTCTAGTCTGCAGGAAACAGGGTTCATGATTTCCAAAGAGAATATTGATTTTGAGCCTTGACATGATTTTTCAAGATTCCTGGAAACGTTTTATGATGTTATGTTCTGTAGATGTTAAAATATTCAATGCCCTCACAATTTTAAGTTGGAAAACATTATTCTGAAACTGTTCTATAAGTTGTAGACAACTTGTTGGAGAATAGTGAAACTCTGCCTGACTACATTGATTTTTTTTTTTTTTTGTTCTTCCAGTCATTTTGCTTTAGTACCGCTTGAAGTCTTTTGTTGGCCCCGCTTGATCTTTTTTTCGAGATGTGTTTCCCATCTTACACATTTGATGTGTTTTCTTTTCTCTACTGCTAATGAAATTCGGGTTCATGAGATTTGCAAATAGTTGCATTCTGTGTCCAAACATTTTCAGAACTGGGCTTGTATATGGATATGTGTGTGCTGTTTTGAGATAGACCTGTATATATTTAATCTTTCATATAGAAGCTTGAACTAAACAACTTATTTTATGCTCTGGCTCACCTTAAACACACTGGGAACTTTTAGTTTTGGAGAGGGGACCCCTAAGGCATAGTCAACCAAGACCATGGTTAGGATAGTGATGAAAACAGCAAAGTCACTGATAATGGACCTGACCTAAATAAAATAAACCAAAAAAATAGAGGTGTGTTTGTTAAAAAAGAAAACTTCAAACAATCCATACATTTATTGGTTTCAATAATACTCATTATTAGAAACCAATCGAGTCACTGCTGCACTTTTAATCAGGCTATATTTAAGTATGACCACTAGAGTGTGCCACTGCATTGTGCTACAAAAGTAAAACATGCTAAGTTAGTGACAACTATTACCTTTCTTTTGATGATTCAGTCATAATTTTGGTACACTATTGCAACTGATAACAGATTGTGGACAGTACCTTTGTGGGAAAGTAATTGCTGAACTTGAACTCTTTGAGGAAAGCTGACATGAAGACCGTGGAAAAGAAGAGAATGACACACCAGAAGAGAACGTCAGGAACGTAGGGCCCTTGAGGTCCACAGGCAGTGCCCACAAACTCCCCACGATTTTCAATACAGCCCTGCACAGGACCGGGCACAACTATTGGTTACAGGGTTTATGAGCTCTACAATAAACTTTTAAAATGTGCTTTTACAGTGATTTGCAGTGCAGTTTGAGTAATCCAATATAATCCAACACACATGCCCTTAATCTCCTCTATTCAGCTTCCTCCATCTGGAAAAGGATGCCACTTTAAGGTGGAAAATCTGAATAAATGCTTTTCAAACTTGTTCCTGCATAAATTACTATTTAAATATGTCTTGTATGCAATTAAAACCACCATAACTGACAAATTTGTTCATGTTTTGTTTTGTTTTTGTTTGTTTTTTTAATTATTCTTGGTTTTAATACTTTTTAGTGGTACAATAATACCTTGACCTCCAGTGCTTCCCAATAGATTTCTGAAGCAGTGATGTTGTTCATCTCCCAATACTTCAGGGTGCCATTGGTGGGGTCAGAAGGCTCAACGCACGAACATCTGTGGTAGCACATGAGCATCTGGGTAAGTTAATAATCCGTCATCATGGATTTACTGTATGGCTATGAAATCGCCTCCTAATTATTCCTGCATTACTTTAAACAGCCCATGCTATGAGAATTAACGTCCACTTACGAGTACAAGGTGAGTTTGTCCAGGTTGTTGTTCTTGTTAAAGGGATAGTGTTTTCCCAGGTAGACGAGTTTCTCCAAGGCTTCGTAGATGAAAATGATGCAGATGAGTGAGGCAAAGGCTTCCTCTGTAAAACGTGTGATGTAGCAAACGAGTGAACTGGCATCTGTGGCCACCAGCAGAATACAGAGGAAGGCTGTCCACAGGCCGATACAGGTCCTCAGAGACAGATAGGACAAGCCATACTCCCTGTGTAGAGATTAACAAGAAGGGGGAAAAACTGTTGTCTTTGAAATATTGTGAATTGGAGGAAAATCAATATAAAAAAAAAACTGTATTTGTCCATGAGATCGATTTATAGCCAGTGCATTCATTTTCACATCAAACAATGTAACAAAACAAAATTCGCCATTTGCCAAGGAAAAACATACTTGCAGAATTTGAACAATATCTTTTCAAAAACAAGCACAGGTCCTGTGCTCCCCAGAATGGTAAGGGGCTGCCCGGCAAACAGGGAATAGGCAATTCCAGTCAGCGAGGCTCCAAACAGTGACTCAATTGCACTCTGGGGGATGGGAAAGGACAAAGAAATTACTAATGGATATATATACTAAAAAAGGATTCATGATGTTGAACTACAAGTATTGTCCAGTGGAACTCTACTACAGTGTGACGCTAGTCTTTGCAGAACAGCGTGAACATTTAGAGGAAACGGCAGGTGATTTACTATGCGTCCTTCTGTTGCCTCGCCCAGTAGTCCTCCAAAGGTGATGACAGGGGACATGCAGGCACAGTAGAGGAATAAGAAAGAGGCGACACACTGTAAGCTAAAAGCATCAGTGTAGTCAGACAGGTAGTGAGGGGCCTTGCGTTTGATGTCTAAAATGAGACCGCCAAACCACCTGGGAAGATAAATAAGTAAATAAATATTAGTGCCAGTAGTCTGAGCTTTTCATTTTGACAGTTTTATTAATTTAAATGAGCTAGTTTTCCCCCCCTAACTTGTTTTCCTTTCACTGCCTTCCCAGTGCTGAGCTATTGGCTTAGTTTAATAGTTCCCCATGACGGATAAAGTCTCTCTGCAAAAACTGAGATCTGGAGATACAATGTTTCTATGGAAACCACTTCATCACTGCAACTGCAGACCAAGTTTCCCCAGGAATAGCCTGATTAGCATCACAGTCTACATTTTGTAGAAGCACAACTGATTCAGCCTCAAACTCCTTCTATGTGTACAACACATGGGGAGAAAACACAAAATAAAGTGGCGCAAATCTTTGGATGCTTAGTAGAATTATCCTAAATTATCTCTATTTATGTTTTATAAGGCGTCTTCATAAACATCTTAACTTACTGGCAATCACAGTTCCCTTTAAATTAAAAAACTCTGTGTTGTCACTTCCTGTGTGACTCACCTCCCGGTACGCTGCAGTTCTGGACTGCCATGAGCATCGTGCTCTTCTTCTTCATCCCCCTCCACTAATCCATTTGGTAAAATGTTACTTTTCTTTCTTTTCTCCTGTTTAACAAACAAGGCACAAATGATGCATGGCATTAGTTTAAGCAGGTCAAAAATCAATCCCAGCATACAATCAGCTCATGCCTCACTTTTCTATACACTCAAATGATAAATCGCATGTAGGGCGCACTATCTAAGCTGCTTTAACTTGCTCGCGATGGCTGTGCATCTGCAAGCCCTTCTTGTTCTGTCTGACCTAATCAATGTCATATCTGTCGTCACTGATGCTTACTCTCTTTCTGTGCTGCTGATCTTCCTGGAAGGATGGGGGCGTCCCAGCACAGTGCCATACTGCCAAATGGATCATTCAGTGAAAAATCATTTGGCTTCTCATTCTCCTCATGGCACCAGGATAAGCCTGGTTTCAAAATTTAGATTTAAAGAAAGAGATCCATCACATGGTGACCGATTCAGAAAATCTAAAAACTACGAGCAACTATAAAAAAAACAACAATTTTGTCTTTATATTTAGTAAAAAATTTGCTTTCTTGGTGTTTTTAAACAGAACTTGAATATGTTTTCAAGTCCATGTGAATTTCTCCTTTAATTAGGAACTCAGGAGAGGTCAAAATAGAGACAAAATTGTGATCCAGTCTGTATAATTCAAGAGCCTGTAAGTTATAAAATACTTATTGAATGAAGGCTCAGTTTTGCATGGATTCCTGTAACGATCTGAATATACTGTCAATGTAAATAAAAATCCTGTTCTGACTACAGAGGCGCAGTTTGCTCAAATATGACATATTAAAGAGTTGCCATTGTCACAGCGACTGAATTTTAAAAATCAGCAAACAATTAACAAAATTCATACTGACCTGAGAAGGTACATTTTTTGGTGGCTCTATCCGTATGGATGGGTCCCATTCTCCAGGAGGCAGGACTGTCACTTGATCAAGGAATTCATCAATACCAGCAATTATATCATTTCGATCTTTAGCTTTATAGGCAACATCATGGAAAACCTGCAAACAGAAACATGTGTTTATATGCACTACATTAGTGTGGTGCAGTGTATATGCAACACTCTGTGAACAAGAGCCATCGCTTTTTATATCTGTAAAATAGGAAAAATATTCAAGAGACAACAGGGGATTTGCACTTAGGGACAGTTTACAGCAATTTTACCTGACAGGTGCTGCACAAACAAAATATAACTGACTAGTCTATGTTTATTCCAAACGGTGCGTTTGTAATTAAGTTCAGACTTTCTCAATTCCACAGTTATGGTGGATGACAGCATAAGATCCGGACAGAAAAGGAGGGCACAGGGGCTGAGTAATCACCAAGTGCATGTGATTAAAGCGCTGAGTTGTACTTCACGCTGAGAAATGTTCCATCACTTTTGAAATTTGGTGAGTTCTGCTGGGCTGTGAATTTATGCAAAGTGCCTGCAGAAAGTCTGAGTATGACATCTGAGTGACATTTACACCAATCTACCCACTTCTTCAAAACAGTAATGAATAAATAAGCCCTTCAGGATGATAACTTGGTAATATTTCTCCCGTAGTGAATTCTTACCTCATCTGTCATGAGTGTTGCAATAGATCTCCCAATCTCATGATACTGAGGCCCTCTACCCAAGGGACCCAGGAGAATAAATAGAAACCTACAGGCAAAAGTGAATCATTTTAATTTGATTTGTCAAATCAAATGTGGCCAACTACTTTCTGTGATGTTGAACTTGTGTTGGCACATCATACTGTAGTGACCTTGTGGCAATCGGGACTTCAGCCAGCCCGTTGAGCAGAACCGCCGGTGAAAGGCGGACAAACGCCACCACTGGCTTGTTCAGGAATTCTAGCTCGCCAACTAACACGTTACAGGCCTCCGCTCCCGGTGGGATCTTCTTCATGAAATGAATGTCTATCTGAAAAAGGCCACAAAGAAGAGTGCTTAAAATATCCTTCATTGTTAGCATAACATCCAAACAGGTCTCACAATAAGAATGGTTTAAAAATAGTGGCACCACAAAGCATTTTTTTGCATTTACTGTAAGTAATTATTTTTACAGCTTACCTTCACAATAAGCCCCAAATTTAAGATATTAAATGACACTTAGTCTAAATACATTGAAATTGCCCAGGATTTATGTGTCATAGGACATAACAGTCAAATTAGTTGCAGGTAAGTGAATGAAATATTACAAAACAGAGTTTAAAAACAAATATTACTTTGATTTGTTGCATAATAACTCATAAGGCAAGGTTATTTTTCATTTTCAAGCAAATAAGATGCCTAATAGCACATAAAACCTACTCCTGATGATACAAATAATCCTCTTTCAGTCGCTTTATCCTTTGTTGTTGGTAGTTTTTAGTTTTTTTAGTTTTTCTGTAATACTGTGCAGTTGCTAGCGGCAATGCAAATAATATGCACAACACAGACAGTATTGTATGTGCTGCAACCATTCAGATACAAAACAAATTACCAATTCTATATGTGTTCATACTTTTTAGAAGTTTTACACTAGAAAAATAATTATTCTTTACATTTAACGTAAATTATAATCTGCAAATGGAAAATGTATGTGTATTGTGACTGATTTTTGGGTTGTTTTTTTTTTATCTCAAATGCTATAAAAGCACAGCACATTTTATAACTGTCCCAGTGCATCGGGCAGTTCAGACACTGACCTAGACAACAGGCTAAACTCATATACATTATGCAAACGGTTTCAGTGAGGATTTTATTTCTGTCATTGCTGTGTGTGGTTGTGGTTATTATCTGTGGTGACAGTCTTTTTTTGATACTTAACAGGGTTATAATCCTAATCCCTTACTAGATGACCTTTCCATTAAAATGCCAACAATGACACACACACACACACACACGCACACACACACACACACCCACACACACACACACACACACACCTATCTGCCTCTCTGTAATATCCATCTGGGTTTTGCCCCTCACCCCAACCGTTGTGCTTCACCCAGGGCTGTGTTGGAGTGACATGAGGTGCTCTCCTCTCTCTTTGGGGCAGAGAGGAGCGTGACTTAACATCCAGC
>VUQR01011296.1:0-15925 GCA_015108515.1 Hemichromis elongatus
CAGGAGGATCCTCTGAAAGCCTGCACAGCCAGTTATTCCCCTGTTTCCTTTTTTGCAAAAACGACACCTTCTGACAGCCCAGCTGTTGTGCCGATTTCATGCCCACAGGAAAGACGTGTGTGAGATGATGCAATCATGATGTTAGAGTGGATTTCTCATGCAAGCACAAAGAAAGAAAAGGCAAAAAAAAAAGAAGAAGAAGAAAATGAAGGTTTCTTAAACCACAACCAACATGCTCTGCAGAGAAAAAGACTTTATCAAACAAGGTTCGAGCTGGAGATTACAACACTGCATCCACTGCAACCGCCAACGCTAATGTTGTTTACGGCTAGACGATTTTCCAAATCGAGGACAGAGACATCCTCCTCGTCGCTGTCATAAATATATCAAAGCCGTGGCAAAAACCAGACAGCCTGCACTTCTTCAAAGACTGTGAAGTTACCGTTTTATTTGCCACTAAATGATTCACGGGGAAGTATCTGCTTCTGCTCCTCACACCTGCAGACTGAAGCCGTGAGATAGGATTCAAGCTTTTCCCCTCCGTGCTATTAAAGGCTGTGTGGTGAAGTGTTTATAGTTGACAAATTAGAATATTTAGAGCGGGAAGGATCAAGCAAGGTGACTTTGTTGTGTAATTTGAATGATAAGTGACAATAAATTTGGGTTTTCTCTGTTCTTTTAGCAGGGTTGCAGGGGAAATAAGACGGGGAAGGTGGGGGGGGAGCAGGCAAGCTCATCAAACCGGCAGATGAATAGAAAGATAGAGTGAATCGACGGGAATTAATTACTTTAGTAATGTTTGTGGATTCATGTTTGCTTCCTTCTCTTTGTGTCAGTAGTAATTACGCAGGCACCTATGGGAGAGGCAGGGAAGGGAGATGAAAGGCGCCGCGAAACCAGGACACGAACAAAGCCAGAAACAGAAAGAGGGGGCCAACGCTTGAACACCATGCCATGATAGACAGCCTTTGGGGCTGTTTTATTCAGCTGCCAGGAGCTTTTTAGGATTCGTTTTATCTGCTCTGCCTTCCCACCCACCCACACGCCCACCCCTCTGGATGGTGCTCCAGATGATTTGTGTCCAGTTTGGCTTCACTCGAGCCAACACAGCCTCTAAAAGCAGACACACTCTGCCTCCTTCCCTGCAATCAGCCCTCCCTGTCTTGTGTTTGAGAGCTGTTAAACCTCTTTTCTGCGTGAGTGGGTTAGCTCGCATTTAAGTGAAAGGTCCCCTCAGGTTGTACGTTTTTAACGATGAATTTAAAATCTACTTCACTCCATTTTTTTTTCTTTATCTGTGTTTTTTCCTTTCCTTTGAGGGGGGTCTCACATGGAAAATATTCAGCAGTGCAAATCACGACTTACTTGCAGATGCAAAGCATGTTATGATTAAAGGGCTAACCACAATAGCTGAGGTTTTTGATGGAGGAGGAAATACCACCAGCAATTTTCATCACACAGTCACGTATTTACACAGCGTTGCCTGTTTCCTTGTTTTCCCCACTTTAAAAAGCAATTTCTCATAAATCGACCCTAACTGGTTGGTGTAATTTAATAGTTGAGATGCTTCAGAAGCTGTAGACCGATGGACAAAGGTAGAGTCTTGACTTCAAATGCTTCAAGTAATTCGCTGCGGAGGCTGATTACATATCCTTTCAGAGACAATGCCGCCCTAGACATCTGTATTGATCTTTATTGGAAAAGAAGCCTTTTCTGTCTGGTACCTCCAAAAACAAAATCAATTGTTGTGTTAGTGTGTATGTCACTTGAAGGTTGCATTAGATTCCAGTGGGCTTAGTTTCAATTGCTGCTATTTTTCAGGATCTTTGTAAGTTTCTTTTTATTAATATTTTAATTAGTAAAATAGTTGCCTCTGTGCTGCGCTGGAAAGTGTAAAGTAGCAAACTATGACTAAATTCTGTTCTTTATATTTTTATTGATGTAATAAATATCTCAATCCTCGTCAAAGGTCGCAATAATGAAACGAATGCTAGGGCAGACAATCATTCCTGTATATAAAAGTCACCATATAACGTATGTAACTTGATAAGATGGTCTTTAGGGATGAATACAGTCGAATTAAATTCATTGCACACCACATCTGGCCTCTCAAAAATCCTTTTAGAGATGGCTGAAAGTCTCCGTTGCTGCCACTCGGCTCCTGTGTTCTTCATCAGAGCCAAATTAGTGGCATTACACTCAGAGAGCCATCTCATAAATAGATTTCTTGTTGTGTGTGAAGCCTCATAGGGGAATCAGTGCACCATGTTGCCATCTGTCTCCGTACTTCCAGCCTCCGGAGCCACTTTCCCAGAAATCAACACCCTGTGGTCTGAATCACACTTGGCATCCTGTCGTCCGCATTTCTTTTTCGTCCCCCCACCACCTCCCAAATTGAGGTTTGTAAGCACTATCAACAGAGAGCATGCTGTGCTTGGTCATTACAGGCATGTCAGTCTTCAGAGAACATTGCAGATAATGTCGTCCCTAAGAGTCTTTTTGTGGCGTATTATCACCAGCGAACGACACACAGAGACATGAGCGGTACCTTGTTTCACTGGAAGGGGAGCGTGCTGCAGTGCATGTTGGGCGATTAGTTACTGACATCACATGCATGTCTTTGGAGAATATTTTTTATGTTAGGATCCTCTTTATAACGACTCTGTGCCTGATAAAATCAGCAGGCTCTCGAGGTGTGGGTGGCAGATGTACATTCAGAGGTTGAAGCTGTGAAAAGCAGATGCATCACTTCTTTAGTTACACTGAGGCATTTATCGCTTATGGCTTTAGTGCCGATCAAATTCTGATACGATAAAAAAATTAAATAGCTTTTTTTTCTTTTTGAACATTACACCGAATAAAGCACCATTTTTCAAATGGAATAGCTAAACATTGAAGAAGTAGGTTCAGAGGTATGTGTAAGAAAACTTTTCTGTTTCTATTTTCGCTCTTTCTTGTCTCGATGTTAAGCTAACTAGCTGCCTTTACCCTATTTAAGGAGAAATCATCAAAGTGACATAAGAAAGCACTGTACTTTTAAGGCTCTTGCACAATAACATATGACCTCAGATAAAGTCTGCATTGATCTTTAATAAAAATAAAAAGCTATGCCTTTAATTTGTTTTTAAAAATTTTTTTGAATATGATACAGCACAGACAGACTGCCAACCCTTGTATTCATATTTTATATTTACAGTATATTACATTGTTTTTTTAAAAGACTGAGTCCTTTATAGCCAAATCCAATGCAACATTTAAAAGCAAGTTTTAACACCTGTTCACAAAGAAACTAGGTCCCTCTTCGGAGGAACAATATCCCAGTTTGGATTCAGGAGACAGTCACCCTGTGAGGGTTGACCGAGTGGTGGAGGCAGAAATAAATTGTTTACAAGTCCCGTATTTTTATTATTTAGATCTGTGATCTAATGTGTCATATATACAGTGCAGCCAACTAAAGAATAAATCAAAGTAGAACCTAAAGATAATTCTAAACTAAACAGAAACAGCTCTGCAACTGGGCTGGACCCCTTTAACAAGGGCTCCTGCCAATGTGCCATTATGGTCCATAATGGTCAAACAATGCTGTGTTTCTTCTTCACTCGCCTTCTTTACTCTGCGTTTATACACCACTCTGCATTCATTCATTAGTTATTAGTCATTTCTGCCTCTCTTTCACAATCTGCCTTTTTACCTGTCTTGCTCCCCTGTGTTCCTCCCCTCACCCCCATCCTGTCTGTTGCAGAAAATACCTGCTTCTCCCTGAGTTTTCCTGTTTAAGGGAAGTTTTTCCTTCCCACTATCACCAAGTGTTTGTCCACAGGGGACTGCAGGCAGGGCATACATGGAACGCCATAACAAAGTGGCCAGCATAGTATACAGAAACATCTGTACCCACTACGGCCTGGTAGAAGCCCCAAGGTCAAAATGGGAGACGCCCCCTAGGGTGGTATCTTGAGGCGACTGTTTGGCGCTATCACAGTAAAAATGAATTGAACTGAATAAAGCTGGATTTCCTCAGATGTTACAATCTCCTTTCATGAATAATAATTATCATATTATCGCTCCATCATTGACCTCTCAGCACATGGCCACGTTGCTGTTCTGGGTGCCTGTGAGGACTGGCTTCACTGAACTTCCAGGGAAGTCACTGGCCAAATTGGCCGAGTCCATTTGGAGCCACACACCAACCTGGCCTACCAGTGGGGTGGCGCTCGGATATTTGGTGTGCTCCCTTCTAACTGTGCAATAGCAAAGGACGCTTTGGCAACAAAGAACACCCCCATCACTCTATTGTGCCTTTTTTTTTTCTATTTTGCCAATGCCAGCGGCAGCCTGGTGGGACTACAAGGGTACAGAAAAGCCATATTTGGACTGCCTCTCGTTGTTTTGTTTTTTTGGTGTTTTTTTCCCCTGACTTGGTTAGACTAATTCAGTGCACCAGCTGTAATCAGACAAATCTTTAGTTAAGGGCACCATGCAGATTACATTATATAAACGTTATATTCTGAATGATGTTCAGTTTAGGTAAAAACACCTGGGTTTACTCACTGCAGCAGGTCCACCAGGGGGCACTGTTGTTCCAGGTTACGTCCCATTCTAAAACCTGGAGAAGAGAAGAGGTAGAGCTGTCTACCACCGATCTGTGTTTGTTTCCTCACTTTGTAAGATAATGGCACAATATTCTTATCCAATCTAACCTCTACCTGGAGAAGGAGACGGATTGCATGGCACTTTCCCTCCTGCAACAAATTAAATCAGAATGCCTTTATAGAAAAACAGATAACCCTTTCACAATCCAATACCACCACTGTATGGCCAAAACAGGAAATATGGCACATGTTGACTGTAGGATATATATCATTTCGGGGGGGGGGGAATAATGGAACAATCGATACCACGCCTGATCCTGAATGATAACCACTCTGCTGATCTGCTGATAGAGCTGACGAGCTCATTTTGCATTATGGTTGCATTACCAGAGGAATGCTGATCCACGAGAGAACAATGGATTCAGTCCAGACAACATAGCAGCATTATGAGCATGTGTAATTAGTTACAGGTTACATGTGTTGTCTATATTTCTGAAGCGGAGCTCGAAGTGTCCGGATACTGCATAATGTGCTGTATAATTTTCTCGACCTTGCCCTGACTATTTTATTGCGTTGGCCTCCTCAGAATCTTTGATTGGCCTGCCCACCACCAACACCACCGCCACCGCATCTCACCTTCGCCCCCTTTCACTACTAGCTAAATCCACTCGCTCCTCAGGTATTTGAATATGGATGCCATCTTTCACGGTGTTATTGGCCTGCTTCTCCCTTCCCGTCCTTCGTTTTACAAATGATCTCTCAGCAGTAATGAGTACACGTCTAAAAATACCCTCCTTGTCCAGAGAGCTGGATGTGTCGTCGTGCGTACTGGGCTTTAACAGATGTTAATGGTTATAGAACATCAGAGCGGTGTAATGAATAGAGGCGCAGCTACTGCGACTTCATTTAGAGGGAATATTTTAAGATTCAACACGCATCCTCACCCAGCCATTGAAATTCCTCAGCCATGGATTCAGTTTAGTCACCCCCTCCCTTACAACCCCTCATGGCTACCTTTTTAACACACCGGTGGTGTTCCCCGTTGCTGTGGTAACACTGCGTGACCTTTACAGGGGAGGTCGAGCTCATGTCAGTGTGTTGCTTGAAAGGTTTCATTCCAGCTCTCCACTCATTTGTAGTCCTTGCAGTTGGAAATGTGGTGCTATTTGACGGATGAGGGAGATTTTCTTATTGGACTTGATGTTTTAGGGGCTAGGGGGGAACATAAGGTGATGGATGAAGCCGTCGCCTCCCTCTTCTAATTAACTGACAGGGTCCCCTCACTGTCCGCATTAGGTTCCAGTGGGTAAATTCGTGGAAAAATGTGTCATTTGTTTGCTTTACCCAACCTTTGCCAAACAGGTAAAAAACAAAGCACACTTGGATCAAGTTCATCTTTGCGACCTTCCTTGAGGTCACCCGGCAGTCAATATTGGAGAGGTGACCAGCCATACTGCTTTTAATGGCAAGCGGCTACTGTAACCTATGCATTTATCCATGAATTTGCACATAAAAGTGCTATATATGTGTCTAAATAACAGAATGGGATACATAATAAGGTAGACTCTCCTCACAGTCTCAAAACTAATCAGCTCATGTGCTGGTTGTCTGTTGCTTGGACTTCTGGATATCTAAATAATGGATATGTGGTTCATGGCTTCCTGCTCCACATGGCAATCATCATTTATGAAAGCAGAACCTGAAGGTATAATTAATACAAGCTATAATCAAAAGCTAAACCTCTGTGAGGATAGCTGATGGCTGGGAGGTATCTTAACTTTGTTCCTCACCTGTTTGTCAACTGTTTACCTTCATGCAACCAAAACCTGCTCAAACGTGATTGGTCAACAGAGGTTAAATTATAAGAAAAGCTTACTTATGGATTCTGCTTTTTCACATGCAAATAATTGGAATATTTCCATAAAAATGTACTGACATTACTGATAATTAGTCTTTTTTTTGCACCATGAACACACCACAAACACAGTTATAGATGAATTTAAATGATAGGATTATTGCTTTTTGTTGTTGTTTCATTTCTCTACCAATAGCACAGCACATCATAAATGGTTTTTGACCACAAACACTAGGAAGTGAAAATCTGATCTCATGATAGTACTAGCAGATATCTGTTTATAGAGAATACTCTTCTCAGCTGGTCAGACATTTGCACATGATAACACACTGTACTTTGCTGAAGAGGTTTGAAGAGATCTGCTAGGTTACAGTAATAGTTCATCACATCATTGGAAATTCACTTTTTCGTCCTTTTATCTGGTGACAGAATAAAGAATTCACATTTCGGTACATCCCGCTGACGTAGCTAATCTATGACTTTATGCTGAAATTTCCCACTTGTTCAGTGAAACAGAGCTTATAGTGGCATTAAGAGTTAATTAGTTTGCTGCAGCTAAATAAATGATAGAAAGAAAACGGGGAAGTCAAAAGTTTAATTAGTGCTTGTAACAGCTGCAGAAACTTTTCTCTAGGAAAGCAAATGGAACCAAGTCAAGTAGTTAGCACAGTTGGATCACACCACGAAGGTTTTGGGTTCACCCTAACCTGGATAAGCAGTTGAAACGAGGCATGGATAAGAGTGGTAAGAATCCTCTAAAAAAAAAAAAGAGAGAGGGAAGGAAAAAGCCCCTTGCTTTGTTTTGATTTCTGGAGCTAATATCTGGAGCGGTAACATTAATTCTAAGTCTCCTTTCATGGTTTAAGTGGTAAAGGATGGTCCTTTTAAATGAGAAATACAAGGCAAAATAATAAGATTGGAACCACATGCCTGTTAGGAACAAACTAGTCATGCCTTTGTCTGAATCAGGCTCAGTTGACGAGGCAGTCTGCAGTCAGATAGCAATAATTTGAGTTTACAAACCTGGACTTTACACGGTGATAAATGATGACTGTGTGACCACGTGGGGAAAACACTCCGGATGATTTCATCAGGCCTCTGAGTTCACTATGACCGGCTTATAAGTGCCAACCAGGCAAAATGTCTGCAGCAGTAGAGTCAGCTGTGAGTGGGACCTCACACCTACCCTTTCCTCTTTCTCTCTCTCTCTCTCTCTCTCTGGGATGGAGACGTGGAGACCCCAACCCCCACCACTACCACCACCTCCGTTTCCTTACAGAGGTTAGAGTCTAATTCAGACAAGATGTTGAATGTTCAACAGCCTCCTTTTCTCATTTGTGGTACAGACCTAGATGAAAAAGCAGTGAGCAGTAGGAGCAGACCTCTCTGGAGGGGTTTCATTAGATATTACAGTCTAAGCTTCCTCCAAGGTCGAGGCCAAAGATGGCTCTTATTTGCACCTTATTTCATGGCCAGGAAGATAATCAACCCACGCAGAGTCCATCTGGTTCATATGGAGGTCTTCTTTCGGCATGGCTATCGTAGCACGCAAAGCAAGAACAGCTTGCACACAACCTAAATGAAAGACAAACTATTAGAAGGAAAACAAAGAAAGATTTGTTTTCGATATCAGAAAGTAACTCTGCCGGAATCATGCTTGCGTACTGAAGCATGTGGCAATCTCACGAGTTTCCGAGCCCGGGCTATCAGTGAGTCTGTTGTCTTAGCACAGTCTCACTGAGCCTCGTAATGCCAGTGTAACCTCCCCATGTGTCCTCATGGTCTGCTTAGTGTCCTTCACAGGCGGTAATCAGATACAGTGAACTGATTGTGGAACAAACAACCTGGGGCAGTCCAGCTGCACAGGAGTACCATTTCAACCCTTAAATGATGATGTCACCGCTCCCATGTGACAGGGCTCAGTTTCACTGTCAGATCAATTATTCACAGCGTTTAATTGGATCAGCTGAATCCAGATCGCTCCAGGGATCCATTTCCAGTAACAGCAGCTGCAAATAAATCCCGAGCAAGCACACAAGACATGAGGCTCCAGATCAATATCACACTACAGCACACCTCACTGACTTTATAACAACTACCTAAAAGACATGCAGGTTTTGCCTCGCTGGAAGGGTTTAATCCATATGTCAAAGCATACGCTTCCTTTTTTCAAATGAATCTGGGCCGCGACGGCACAGACGGGAGGGGAGGTGATGATCTCAGTGCACTGGGTGAAGGCCAGTATGTGATGATGCTGCATTCATTAATCACACAGTTTGTACAGTGGTGTCCACAGCCCCCTTAGTCATCAGATATTCCCCCGGCCTCTGCTCCACTTCTGCCTTCAACTCATTACGAGGCCTCCCAGTCAAAGATGGCCTTTGTGCTGGAGGTGGGGTCATAGAAGACAGTCCTGCTCCCCCCCCTGCTAGTCTCAGGATACAGCGTACAGTGCAGGGAGCCTATTCACAAAGCAGGGGTCAGACCATAAGGTCTGGGTCTCTGTGGAAAAGAAGGGGGGAGAAAGAGCAGCACATTCATCTACAGTTGCACATAGTAGGAGTTGGAAAAGTTCCTTTTCCAACTAAACACAAAGGCCTCTGTTTTCACATAAAACCCAGTGTTTATCTTGTCTTTTTTTTTCCACATGTTTCTCACTTTACAAGCCATGTATTCAGCCTGTGTTCCATTTTTTATACCTATCTTCATCTTATCAATTAGTACGCTTGAATGGAAGTACTCAAACAAACATCCATACCATGGAGTGGTCATGGTAGTCGCTGAAAGCCCATTAAAAAAGCTTTATGAGGCCTCTGGTTCCCATCATGATGAAATTACCCTGAAAGCATGAATACGGCTCTTTCATGCCCTCTGTGCATGCTGTTATATAACGCCAATAGAGGCAGAACTCGCATAGTCCAGCGTGTTACTTGGCAGGTTTTCAGACATGTTCTTTGGTAACAAAAATTAGCCTGGCTCAGACTTCAGCAACATTCATGTCCTATTTTTGACTGGATTCTTTGACTGACTGATGTGCAGTCAGTTCACACCTCGCCAATACGTTTTTTGCAAAAAAAAACAAACAAAAAATAACAAAACACTCAGCTAGCTGTTAGCCTATTTTAGGTCTATTTTTTTATTATAACTTTAAGTATAGATGTTTACATTAACACATTAGCATAAGCAGCAGGTAAAGTAGTGAGCCGAACATGATTAATAATCACTGGGGTTTGTGCTGATAAATGCCTCCTAGAGTCTAACTATATTAATCATAAGTACTGAGAGGAGGCTATCGGCCCACCTCGGTTTGCGCACCCAACAGCTCCACTATGACCTTGTGACTGGTGACCCTTCTGTTTCTTTTCAACCTAAGGGGACAGGCTGTGGAGACTCAGCTAATCGGCTTTGTTCTCCACTCAACTGCAGCTCTAATAAGCCTATTGATCTGGATCTGCATTGATCCGATGTAGAGGTTGGAGCCAGGTTGGGTTAGCAGGTTGTGAGTGTGTGTGTATGTGTGTAAATGGTGAGGGGAGATGGGTTTGTAATTGGCATTTGATAATCAATGTGCCTTTCTTTTTTGGGCAGTTGTGTGTGGGTTATTTTTAGAAAGCAAACCATAGTGTTCTGTGAAAATTAGCCTGGCTTTAATCTAGGTTAGCTGCATGAAACACTCTAAAGACTTGACAGTGCCTTTATATTTGTATGAGTTACTGTAGATGTCTCTCTGCATGCAAGAAAGTAGATCCCAGTGATTAACAGCTTACAGCGTAAAGCGATCATGGTAGTGAATATGCTAGTGGTGGTAGGTGTAAGATAGTTTACATATTCAATATGCAGTACGTATATGATGAAAGGGGCATTTTATTAGGTCAACAGAGACACCGCTGTGGAATTTACTGCCTGGCTGTGCAGTAATAATGCAGCATGAGAAGTGCTGCGTGTGTCAGATGCTGCTGTTTATTCATGTTATGAAATATGTGAGTCAATTTGGTGGTTAGGTCGCTTCAGCATGCACCATAATGTGAGTAATTCAAACCAGGCGCTGACTGAAGTTTCTTAAAAGCTACTACACAGAAATCTGGGAGGCATTCATAGTCACAGAAGGATACAGAATTTTGAGAAAAAACATATTTGTGTCTGACACCACCATGAGGCTAACATTTGTGATTCTGAATGACAATGTCCTCCTTGGGACATTGTTTTAGACACTTTACATACAGCAATGTACTCTGTTAAAAATTTTAAAAAAATTACTTTAATTTTTAGAAACAGCCAGAAAAATGATCAGTCTGTTTTTTGTTATTTAGCAGATGCTAGCATGCTAATACTCATGACTAAGATGCCAGCAGACATGGTGAAGTTAATATTACATAACTTTAACACAATATCATTGTAATTACAGGTTGTTGTTTTTTAGCATGTTGGTGTTAGCATTTTTCTAAAAAAAAAACAAATAAACTCTTAGTCTCACAGTAGTGTTAGCCTAGCTGCGCAGTGCTATATTAAAGGTGCTGTATCCTCCTCTCATTCCTTTATATTCTGCTACAAAAATGGAAAATCAGTGCAGCAATTTATTGAAATGCGTGCAAACATATATGAAGAGTATATAAGACAAAAACTGAGTTTGTGCAACTCTAACAAGATGGAAAGCCAGTTTTGTATGGTATTTGGTATTTGTTATGACCACCTTTACTCTTCAGCATAGCCTGAACTCTTTTAGGAAAGCTTTAGTTTTCAGCAATAGTTCTCCCTACTTCTTGAAGAGCATTTAGAGCATTTCTCTGGATGTTGGCTGCCTGTAAAGAGGATTCTGCACTGCTTCAATAATGTTGAGTGCTGGACTCTGGGGAGGTTCATCCATGACTGATAGTGTTCCACTCTGTATTTTTTCTATCCAGGTATGATTTTATTGCTCTGGCAGTGTGTTTGGGATCATTGTCTTGCTGAAAAATGAAGCTGTTGCCAATCATATATTTTCTAGATGGTATTGTATGGTGGATCAAAATCTGATGGTACTTTTCTGAGTTTGTAACTCCATCAATTTTGAGAAGTTCTCCAATACCATTAGCTAAAATACTGTCCCAAATTATGACAGAGCCTCCACTGTGTGGCTGTGGATACTCACTGTTGTACCGCTCTCCCGATTATCTCCATACATACTGACAGTGATGTAAACTAAACATGTCACGTTTGGATTAATCACTTCATAGGGCCAGTTATTATTTTTAGTCCAGTTCTTGTGTAGCATACTACAGCCTTTTCTCCCTGCTTCCCTCTCTTAAGAAGCCACGCTTCCACTCAGACCATTTCTGATGATGCTTCAGTGAACAGTGTCAGGACTTTGCTGGATATTTTCCTATAATATTCATCTGCACTAAAACTCTTAGGCATGCTACTTCTTTTGTCATCCATTTGTCCAGTTTTGACAAATTTGAACTTTGGCAATAACCTTGTTGGGGCAAAAATACTATTTTATAAATGTCAAACTGTGTTAATCTTTGGCATTTTTGGAGATTCGACTAAAGAAATGTGAACAGCCTATGTCTTTTTAAGACAGGCTGCTACTAACAAAGAGCGTAAAGATCCTATTTATAATTGCTTGTTCTTTGCTAAGTTGTCTGTTATCTGTAGACACAACACTGGTTCATCCTAGGAGTTAGGAGACTTTAATTATGCTTTAATGATTCGTATGTCAGTGTCAGGTGGCTTTAATAATCAAAAACCATTCTGGTGAAAATGATCGAGTATCAGTGTTGGACTAAAAAGCAGCCAATGTTTAAAAAACATCTTTAAAGAAAACAAAAAAGGAAATCATAAGAAAGTCTGACTTTACTTTGGAAGCAAAATAAAAAGAAATAAATGGTGTCTCAGGAAAAAAAGGGGAGGGCCACATTGAATGGCTGCTTGACGCTGTGCTGAGAGAGTTGGTGAACTCATGACTAACGTTAAACATGACAAAATCTGCGGCCTATTTACGACCTCTTACATAAACATTCTCTGTTGTGCCCTGAGCCCTGACAAGTCTATTTCATAGCATCCTGCCAAAAAAGGCTGTGAGACCAGGCTGCTGTCAGGACTGCACACAAATCCTGGGAGAATCCTCCAAAACAGAATGACTCAGAGCCTGATTGGTCAGGGAAAGGAGTTGTCTGAAAATCATCTGCACCGAGCCACACCTTGTTTACTCATGGCTCATGCTCTTGACCGGCATTCAAAGAGAAAATGATTGCTTCCTCGTATACTGTAACCCAGCAATCATCATATGTCTGATGTTCACAGCGCTTCCTGGATAAAGGAAAAAAAGAAAGAAAGAAATAAAGTCAACTCTTTTGTAACAAACATAACCTGACAGGAGAAAAGGCTACGATAAGGGAGCGAGGGTAGTTGGAGCTGACACTGGGTTAAATACATTTGAGTTGCAGGAGTGAATTAGGGCAAAAAAAGGGAGCTCAAATGGAACAGACAAGCCTCGGTTCCTCCAGGGCGATTATGAAACTAGTCTTTACAGTGAAATGATTCTCCATTCTGATGTTTTCATGAAACATTTCTATTTCTGGACTGTCCTCCTATCACCCTCTCTAACCAAGCACACAAACATCAAAACACACTCGGCACACTGAGCATCACTCTGAGAGTTATTGCGGACGGCAGATGCAGTCATCCAAACACTGAAAGAGTGCAACGGTGAGTCCACTCCTCTATTGCGAGATGTGCATTTCTATCAGTGGAGAAAATAAAAGGGGGGAAAATATAAAAACTGTATATGTATGCATGCACACCCTTTTCCTGGTGTTCACAGGAAAAATAAAAACCTGTAATCAGAGTTGAGTAACATTAGCATTGCATAATTTGTCTTTGTTTCCTCTGGGACCGATGTGGAAACTGTACTGAACAAAACGTCTTATAACATCTATGTCTCGTTCCCTCCCATCTCCCCACAAAGCACAACAAGCTCCTCCCCCAACCCCCTTTCTGCCGTCTTGGCCCTGTGGCGACAAATACTTAATGTTCGCCTTCCCTTACAGAGCGTAATAACCAGTCACTGTGTGTGTGTATGCGTTGCAAATATTCTCAGATCACCCAGCCAAGTCTGCCCTGCCCCCGTCAGACAGCAAAACGCTTGCATGTGTAATTTTTGGCCCAGAGGGTTGATGAACGAAAAGAAACAGTTGGTGTGCATGTGTGTGTTGTCTACTTGTGCCAACATGTTTTTTTTTTCTTCCCTTTCTCTCTTATTTGTAGATGTGTGCGAGCCTGGAACGCTTTGTGTTTTTGGATCGCAAATCTCTGAGTGGTCTCCGGCCACCGCCTCCGAGGAGGGTCAGAGGTCACGCCGCATATTGTCCCAATATGGAAGCCGCTCCTACAGCTCGGCAGCACAAAGGCTGGTCACACTGAGCCCTTTTGTCGGGCCTGCCAAAGACTCCAGTCAGGTCAACAACTCTGCCGTCAAACCAATTAACAAAGCATTTTTCGTTTGTGTCCCAAATACACACATTTAAAAGTCTGTTGCCCTAAAAAAAAAACACAGAGAACAGCAGAATCCTTCCCTCTTTTGTCTGTGCATAATCTCTAAAATAGTATCAGAACCATCTGGCTCAGCCCCAGCTGTTATGAGAGGATGGAGAGGAAGAGATGTAGTTGCTAGGAAGAGGGTGGGTTAGGGGTGGTGGTGGTGAGCAGTGCATAAAAGGATGGAAATGGAGGGAGAGCCACAGAGGAGGAGGAGGTATCTGCTGTAAAATCCAGTTATGCAACCCTTTTTGTGTGGCTGGCGTATTGCATCTGTTAAAAATGGAGGAGGGGGAGAGAAAAAAAAAGAAAAAAAAAAGGAAAATGGCTTTGCAATTAGCGCTTTGTGTCCTGAGGGTCCCGGTCTCCCCCAATCACACCGCTCTGTCCTACTCTCCCCGGCGTGCATGTTGCTAAGCAGATGATGTGACTCAGGAACACATGTGCTGCCATTCTTATGGTGTCAGCGTGGAGCAGGCACGCTGATCGCAGTGATCTGACGGCGCCTGCGTGCACAGTGATGTTTACTGGAACAGACCAGTGGTGGAAATTAATCCAATCTGGGTCGTTGTTTTCCTCTGCCCAGAAGTGCTGTGAGAATGGAAGATGCAGACGAAGCCCCACGGGCCCCCCTTTCTTTTTCCTCATATTTCTGGCACATTTAAAGGTTTACCGCGACGTAGGGTGTGGTCTCCAATACACGGGTGCTTCCTCTGTGGTGAGTTGGGTGTTTATGGGTCTGGCCCTGTTTCCTGACTCTCAGATAAGGACCACCTACCAAGTTAGGCTTCATCACTCCAAATCCGTCAGCAGCTAATGATCCCGTGGGAGGCTCCAAGATTCTTATGGCAGAGGAGTGATGCAATTACACAGCATTGATCAAAATCCCCAGTAACACGACTGCTAAGAACATCATAAACAGTAATATGTAATAGAAGAAAAGTGTTTCCCTTTCTTTACTCGTTATGCCTTGCTAACATACCTTTTTTTTTAATCTGCTGTGGTAACCCCTTTCATAAATACAACATGGAGGCATGTGTCCCCTCAGGCTTCCTTGTTGAGAGGGGCAAAATATGTCAGGTTCAAACAACCTAGCCTCGGCGAGGCCTTTTATCTTCATTGTTGCGCTAATTGTTATAGAGTTCTTTTCAGAGATTAATCCGAGCTGAAACTAGGCGGGTGTGTAATCTGAGCCTGAAAAGATTAGATGTTGAGGTTGTTCAATTAGGTCAGACAGCACTAAAATGATGCCTCGCAGAAACGCTCGAAAGGAGGAAAAGTGCTCGCTATCCGTTTGCATTGTATAAAAAGGAAATAATATGGCAGAGCTGTATTTCATTGTTGCACATGGCCATGGTTAATGGTCTCCTTCCAGAGCGTGAATGGAAGGTATTTGTGTGAGAGTGTGATGCATTATTTAAGAGTAAACACAGTGGAGACAGGGAGGCCCAGCAGTGCTGGGGTAGTATTGATTGTGACAGGCCAGAGGAGACATGCACACCTCTCTTAAGTGTCTGGGGCTTCTCACAATGCCCCCACAAATCAACTTTTATTGCTCCGGCTTTGGAGTCTCCACAGTCAGCAGCATATCGGGCAAAGCAGCTTAGCAGAGATGGCCTGCGGCAGTCCCACCGTGGGCCTTAACGCTATCAATCGATCATTCATCACCAGTCCCTAAGAAACAAAAACAAGCAGCCAAAAGACAACCAGGGGAGGGAGGTGGCTGAACTGGACTGTGTCACGCTGCTCCTGGCTGAGTGGAAAAACCCTGTCAGGTTTTATTTGTGAACAGTCCACCGCCTGTTCTGTGCAGCAGAAATTGAAACATTTGAGGGAGGAGAGGGAGACGAAAAGTAATGAGAAAAACTTTCTGAAAGAGGTCGAATGAAATGTGGCCCCCCGGTGCCCCCCCCCCCCCCCCCCCCCCCCCCCCCCCCCCCCCCCCCCCCCCCCACTCCCTCCCCCC
>VUQR01011296.1:50246-60910 GCA_015108515.1 Hemichromis elongatus
AACCATCACATAAGATTCGACACAGGAAAAACAAACTTGTAGAGGAATAAAACTCCGGATGAACTCCTATAGCGCTGAAAACGAGAGGGAGACATCAAAGCAATTTTTACGACACGCAAAAACACTAATATCCGCGAGGCTAAATCATGTCATTAGCGCATGAGATGACATCTTCCTGTAAGTAGAACACATAGTTTAGTAGGTGGAGGTAGCTGTGAGGCTGAAGGGTGTTGGCAGAGTCTTCCACTGCTGCTGTGACAGCCAGACATCAGACAGAGAGCCGATAGAGACTTAGAGCTGAGAATAGCAGAGGTGCCCTTTTTGTTTCCATGCAGCCAGAAAACATTGAACTGTCCTGCAGTCTATCACATCCCAATTTGGGGGGGAAAAAAGCAGGATTTGCACACAAACTTAGTTCAACAAGATTAAAACGGGACATGATTCAAGACCATGTTGTCCCTAATAATGGCTGTCTTTCAACTGTTTGCTAAGTCCTGGATTCTGCTGTTCGATGTGCTTTCTGTTCACAAGTGGTACCAATACAGTTTCAATTACTGCTACCTATTACAAAATTACAGTCCACTAACAGACCACTGCTAGGTTTGAAAGACAAAACAAATTACAGTGAGGTGTAAAAGTCTACCCATAAAAATCTAAGATTTAAACATAGATCCACTTCAGGGTAGTCTCCTTGGGCAGCGCTGCATCTCTCTTAGTGCCCTTCTTGAAAGTCCTGTTTAGACAATCTGGACTTTCAATGTGGACCCAAACGTGGACAGAAAGCAAACATCAGCCTCTGAAAACTTCTGAAAATGTCAAACTAACATTTGGTGAAAAAAAAGGGTCTCCTGCAATATCCTGATGACTTACCATAGTAATCTGTAGTATCCAAGGTCAAAGGACACACAACATGTGAGGATCAGTTTTGCACTTGAGAATTTGAGCATTGTTTTAGCAGAAACAACCGGCTCTGTAGTGCTTGTCATTTTGCGGTAAACAGCACAGTGAAAACGGAGAAATTGAGTTTTCTGGTGATCCCAAGAAAGCCTTTGCTAACCACCCATCTCTTAAGATTTGGCTCCTAACAACTTTGCCCTATTCATTATAATGAATATTACCTGCAGTTAATCAAAATTCCATAATGAAATGTTTATGTCCCTTGCATTGCACAGTTAAATTCAGGTTTTGGAAAGGTCTCAACTACCTAATAAAAAATACCATGCATACAACTTCAACAAGTACAGTAATCCAAAGCTCAGCAGACCTTCTGACCCGAGTTACTAAGCCAGGATAAGCTATTACAATCGCTGTTTGGGGGAGGACTTTAGCAAATTGCCAAATATAAGTGTTTTCCCAGCATTTTACCTCCAGTCTAAAGCTGACATATATCCGGGAAGGATTTGTTTTAGAAATCACTCCCATCTCCACGGCCAATGTGCCAAAGCCACCAGCAATCGCAGCTTTTCTCATCTCATGTCAGATGCTAAAGTTAGCTTCTATGGCCTTATCTACAAAGAGCACTAAACCCGACTGTCTTTAGCTAGCGTTATCTACCCGTCTAAGTGATATACAGCACCTGCTGCCTGTCACAGATAGACTTAGCCCACACTAAATCCAGCCAGGATGTCCACATTAACGCAAACACGAAACAAAGTTCAGCTGCATTATATGTTTTGGCAGAGAAATCAATGATAAATCTCAGTCTTCATAATGAAAAATGTTCAGGGAAGTACTTATTGCCAAGCAATAATCCCTAGGATGGGTTATTGTATTTTCTCTATTGATCCTTGAGATTTATGCACTCGCACTTGGATTTGCTGCCTGTTGCTGTAAAGAAATAAAAATGTATCTAGCATAGTGAGAGACACATTTCCACACAAAAAAAACCTCTTTAGTTCTTGGCAGGCTTAATATTAGCTCTTAAAAATCACCCATTAATCCAGAGACATCTTGTCACTGTCCATCAGACGGGCAGATCCATGTGTTTGTCTGTGTTTGTCTCACAGTCGCTAGTCAACATAAAAACGCAACCTCAGCATCAATTTGTCAGTTTGTCTGGATGGATCTTAAAATCAGGTCATTATCGCAGCAGGCACAAATCCGCTAATAGATTGCCTGAGGTAGCGTTTCTTACATAAGGCCACCCAGCAACTTCCAAAGCCATAAACTTATGAGAAACATTCAACAGGTTCAGACTGCATATCACTCAGAGGCTTTGGGATGAGCTCTTGCTTGTACTGACCAGAAATCTGAAGCTTCTCCGTGTCAAGGTTAACAAGTTGCTTCTAAATTGGGAGATGAAACTTATGTGCAGATGCACCCAATGTATTTCTGATGCTTTTAAGCAACATGTTGAATAATGAGAGGCAGAGTGCTACTGCTTTCTGCAGCTAACAAATAACTGAAGGGAAGCCGGGTTGGATTTTTAAAGCTGCAACTTAGCACAGACGGGAAAAAAATTACAAAAGTGGTATGTTTTATGGGCTTTCTCTTGATTGGCTGTCACTGAGCTAAGAAAATACTGCTCGGTTGTATCCTCCAGAGTGTCACTGCTCCAGTAGCAACAGGAAATTTATGGCAGTCCAAGCTCTCATAAGGTCTCTGGAAAAAAAAAAGAAAGAAAAAAAAGATGGAGTCACTGGAAACAGCACACACTGTACTTTATTCTGTAATTCCTCCTTTTACACAACTAGTTACAATGGAGTCAGCTTGCTGTCACAGGACTTGTCATCTGTTTGGAGATGACGCCAGCTGCAAGTTGTTCAAAACACAAACTGAGTCATGAGCCAGAAGCATCCAAAATCAGAGTTTGGTTTTGATCCTCAACAGAGAGCTTCTTTTAAAAACAAAAATTCTGGCAAAACATTTTATTTACAGTCAACAAAGAATTTTCACTCTCACTTTCAAACTGAAAGTTCACCTTTCTGAACTGCTCACTGCAACGTATACCATTTATTAAGCGTATTTTTGACTCATCCTGAACAGAGCGCGCCTGCATTTCTGGAGGGCACTGCGTGGTTCAAGACGAGGGAAGGGTGTGTACCTTCAGTTTATGTGTGTGTGGGTGGCTGGTTTAGTGTCTGAATGAAACAGCATGGGAGAAGAGGGAGAGGAGGGGGGGGGGGGGGTGAATAACGTGTCAGGCTTTTTAGTTGAGAGACTTCTTGTGTTGATGAATAATTGAGCTGTAGTCAGGCAGAAAGCTATTTCATGAGCTCCTCTGTCTCGAAGATAAAATTAGACCCTTCTCTCTGTGTAGACAGTCCCTTTGATCTGCTACTGTCTCAGAGCATCACTCGGCTCTCTCTACAGCTCGCTTGTACCTTTTTGAGCAATAAGTCTCAGTAGATATGAGGAGGGAGACAAACATGCTCGGTGGACGAGGGGAAATCTGTGTTATACAAGTCAGGAAGCAGAGAAATTGTACTTTACCGGGCTTTGTTTTGTGTGTGTGTGTGTTAGGGGGGTTAAACGTATCAGAATAAAAGCACTAATATTATTCTTGTGTTGATTTGGGGCCCTAATTTGATATTCAGAGCTCCCCTCTGCAGAAGCTGTAATGAAGTTCTGTCTCTCCTCTGTCTACCTGTCATACCAAGATCCCCGAGGCTTTCCTGTCTTTGCCCGGCCTCTGAATACCCACAGCCCATCTCAATCTGTCACTCCTGTCAGGCCCACAACGCCACCAAAGAACCCAGAAAGTAGGACACTGAGAACTCATAGCACACACACACACACACCCACACACCCACACACACAGACACACACACTGAGAGAAATGTTTCATAAATTGTGGCAAAAAATACACATTTTGCGGCAGAGGCCTCAGAGTCCGTCAACGTAATATCTGGTGTTATCTATGGACAGCCAGCTCTAAATGGGGCATTCAGTGACTCTTCAAAGCCCCCCCGTTTCTGCGGGGCAACTCGGCTGCATTGTTACTGTTTTAATTAGAACTGCTTCTCGCCTGCTCCCTGAGATCCACCCAGCCTCAACATCAAAGCGCTGCTCTGAATAATGATGTACCCCTCCATGCCTCAGGTACAGCCTGAATCCCCACCACCCCAACCCACCTCTTCTCCTTATATCTCTACAACCCTCCCTCCACACCTCTTTGTACCTCTCTGCTTCCCAATTTACTGCTATTTCTCTGCGTGCTGACATAACACTATTTTGTCATGTTCGGGGCAGCGAGTTGACGGCGGGCTTTCCGTGTGCTCGTGTTCAATGAGGCTAAGGTAGTCTGACGGTTATAGTCTTAAGAGTCAATTTCTTTCCATCTGTCCTGTATGTACTTCCAGTCTGCTAAAGAAGGTCCTGGGTTTAAATCTAACTTGGTTCTTTCTATGTGGAGTTTGCATGTTTTCTACAGGTACTCTAACTTCTTCCCACAATCCTCAGCTTATGCAAGTGAGCTTGACGGTAGATTCTAAATTGGCCGTAGCAGTAAATGTGAGTTTGCTTATCTGTCTCTATGTGTAGAGTGACTGATGACCCGATAAGAGTGTCAACCGCGATCCACCACGCAACCCCTGAACGTGCACTGGATCAACAAAAGAAAACTGATATATATTAAATTTAATCTCATTTTTCTGAACAAAAATTACTACAGTCCTTTATTAACAGTCCAGAAAGCACAACATACAGTAAATGTATAACATAATTTTACAGATCACATTTACAGAGAGAGATCAAGTCGATTAAATGGCGACGGTCCCTTTATATCACAAAAGAAGAAGAGAAAAGGGAAGTTTGGTGTCTCACTTTCGCTAAGCAAACTAAAAGCATCAAAGTTCAGTCTTTGCAATGGAAATACCAGCTGAACTCAAGGTCAAGTTTTTGTTTTTTTTCAGGAGCGTTCGACTGTTTGAAATGATCTTCACCTGCATCAGTTAAGAGCTGCCTCATCAAACACAGATTAAATTAATGTTGCGTAGCTCAAGATTAGCATTATAAGGGACAAACTCATTTATGGCTGCGTAATGAAATTCATCAGACTACTAGTGAGGACATTAGCAGGCTCTTTAAATGCTTATTTGTACAAAAGCAATTATTTCTCACTGATTTACAATATATAAGAAGTAGACACGTTCAAATGTTGCAAATAAAGAAAGCTACCCTCTTAAATATCAAACAAAGCTATAATAACAAGAGAAAGTAATCCATTGAGAATCTTTTTGCCCATACTGGGCTCAAGCTTAGCTCTCTCCTTTAAAAACATCACCTCATATAATCCATCCTCTGTCTTTCATTGGCGTTCCTCTGTGCTGACTCAGAGCTGCATTCCTCATACACTCCTGTAAACACACACAAGAATGAGGCAACGCCAAAGAAGTCTCATGAAATATAGAGGTTATGCAATCTCTTGAATCACGATGCGCTCAGCTGATTATTCACTAGGCATGGCACTCATTAAGGCAGATCATATTTTAATGAGTTTAAAACATACTAGGATCCAGGAACATAGGAACCAATGCACAATTATGTAACTCTTAACCTTCTTGAATTGCATTGTGTATTGTATTCAAAGCAGGTCACGGATCATCCTCCAGTCAGATGGCGGCTCATTGTGGGGGCTTAATTTAATAATCTGATTTACATAAAACTGGAAGGGGTGGTTAAAATTGCAAGGAAATCTTCACCATTTGTGACTTTTCAAAGTCAAACAATGTTTCGGCTGAAATATCAAAACTTTGCTGAAGTAAAGATTATATTAGATCATTTATTCTCCCTTCCTGTGAAGGGAAACAAAACATTTTCATTATAAATATAAAAACACCAGAACTTCTTTTAGGTGTTTATCATATAATATTTGAATATTTAGTAATAATGTAACACAACAAATTAATACACTCTAGTGTTCTCTAGTACTAAGTTCATGTGATGTGACCTTGCGAGAATAGTGCCACTAATCATTTCCTCAAATTCACAGCTAGTCAGTGTAATTTTTTAAATCAAACATATTTCCAGAATTTTAAATAGTGCTACATGCTAGTGCTAATTATAGCTTAACGTAGTTCCTACAAGTGAAACTGCCTTAATGTAGCAAATTTAGATTAAATGAAAGAATAGGTTGACCTTTTTCAGAATTAACTTTTTTAAAATAGTTAAATACATAATAATGAAATAAATAGGACTACTGGTAAACATGGCACATTAGCCAGGAGACAGCTAACTTAGCTTAGCATAACAAATGAAAATGTGAGGAAATGGTTAGCTTTCTATGTCCAAAACAGAGGTTTATTTAAGAAAGTCATATGAAAGTCCCTGACAAGACATGGAGACAGCCCCCACTACAATTTTTTTCCCATTACTTTTTTGTGAAATTTTGTTAATGATTAGGGGTTTTTTTTCTAAATAACTGTTGCTATTCTTAGTCTTTGAGCTAATCTAACCACCTGACCTGTCTCTTTAAATTTACAGACATGACCGCATCTATCTCTTGTTAAATCAGACTATTTCCAATAAGATGTGACCAGCATTAGCCAGATGTTTAACCAATGCTTTAAGAACAACCGTGTTAGTTTCCGGCTGTACATTTGATGTTCATACCATGTTTCAGCCCAGAAGTGATGTAAATAAAACTTCCTGCTACAGCAATAATGTCAACTGAAAAAACACCTGTTCTTGTATAAATCACATTTGTAAGCATTGCAGAAAGGATTGAAAATACATAATTTTTCCAATATTTATATTCCACCTCTTCTTTTGTTACAGCAAGCTTAGCACAGTAATCCTACTTTCAGCATGCTGAATTTGAAATTTTTTAATCTTAGGTAAAGGCGGCGTGCCGCTTTGCTTGCTAGAACAAGAACAGCACTACTACAGCGAAATTAACACGTGGCCTCCGACATCTTCATCAGGCAACAAAGTGCCTATTTTTGTTTGCTGTCCGGATAAAAGCCTGTCAGCTGGCTACAAGGCCAGGATTAATTGCAGTGGTTGTGGTGATGTAGTGTTTTCTTTGGTCATGTATTGATGGGGGTTGCTTTGGCCCGTTTAACCTGTGAGGCCTTTAGGGAGTAGAACATTAAGAGCAACCTAAGGCCAAAGTCTGACGCATCTATCATGAGGATTACATCACTTACACCATCAAAGGTCAGTCGCATTAGGTGTTCACAGTTTCCTCTGTGAAAGAGTTGCAGCAGTTTAACATGTTGCAGTGAGTTAGTTGTAAAATGTCAACATGTTTCCTTGCAATTTAATCATTTTGTATTGCGTCGGCTTCTCTTGTGCCTCAGATAATGATGGTACTCAGACAAATAGATGGAGTTCTCTAGAGTAAGTCTTTGTAGTGCAGCTTCCCGCTGGGAAAACGACCATACTGAGAGAACAGTGAACTCACTGTACTCTATTTTTGTGTTATTGGATGAATACATGCATATTTGTGTTTGTGCAATGGGGTGGGAGCAAGGGGCTTGTGTTTGCGTGGGTGAGCCAATGAAACAAAAATCAATGCTGTAATTGGCGTGCACCCCCTGATGAAGCTATTTGAGAATCGCAGCCCCAGAGGTCACAGGGAGGATGACCCATGACAATGACATCAGAGCCCAGAGCACAACAACAAACGCGGTCTTGTTGCTGCAAAAACAAAAGATGTTTGTTTGCCGGGTCCTTTTTTCTCTTTCAAGATCCATCCTGTGAGTTGAGAATGTGACGACGCAGTACACTGACCTTTGTTTCTCCGGTAACAGACTCTCTCTGTCGGTCTTCAAAGTACTGAAGACGGCGTGGGGGGGGCTCAGAGTAGCCTTTGGTGTTGAGTGCTGATCACATGAGCAGCTGAAATAACAAAGCAGTCTGATCTACACACAATAATGTGAGTCAGATCTTGAAATACCTGAAGTGATTCCTAATCAAAGAAATAAGCAATATGGAGAAAATGAGCCAAAGAAATGCATATTAAAATGGATCTATATATCCTATACAGCCCCTCTGTGGAAGTACATTGAAATAGTATCATGACTTTCATTTCTCACCGCAGCATAACAGCCTCCTCAGTGTCCCAGACACTGAAGATAACAACACCAGTGCAGTGAGTCAGCACAGTCATCCATCCTTCTAAGGTTATTGGCAAGCCTCTCTGAGGATAACATGACATGACAGTGGAGCTTCTAAAGTCTTCTGTCTCCTGCCTCTTCACAGAGGTGTACGCCGTTATGAGGGGAACAAGATGCAAATTGCGAATGTTAGACCAAGCATGAAAATGCAAGGGAAAGTGATTTATGGTGCAATCTGTGAGTATCCCTCTTAATTAATATGGTGTCATATTGTCCATGGACGAGGTTTCTCTGATGAAGCACGGGAACGAGGAGACACTGGAAATCCTGGACAGCTTTCAGTAAAGGGACACCAAGATAAATCAAGGATAGTTTTTGAAGTACGAGCCACAGGGGACGAGTGATTAAGTAAATGACACGGTGTCTTTCTCGCACATGGCAAGCCAAACGTGGCTGTAATATTACCGCCACCTGTGAGATGAATGGAAATGGGAACGTTATGTCTGTGGAAAAAAATCCATGATAACATTTACAGCCAGCAGAGAGTGTTAATGGTAGTGTGATGGCTGACATTAACATTTCAGGCATGTAACAGCTGCTGGCATGTAGCAGCTACCTCCAATTCATGCACATTATCACCAACATGATAAGTCAAAGTCAGTGTCATAGATTGCTGCACAATTGTGTTGTGTGGTTATACACCACTTTGCATTTAATCATGAATTATTATTAATATGATTATTTGAAAATTAGCTCGCTAGTTTCCACCTAAACATGATATACCAGGTTCTGAATGAGAGATTTCTGAAAAAATAAAACTTACAGCTCTGCTATCACTTCCAACATAAATGAAGACAGAAAACTAAACAGCAGTGACATTTGTAGGGTTACTGAAGTTGGGCTAGATGGTATATAATGATGTGCTACGTGATCGCTAGCGACACAGCTATGTTAGCATAACATAAACAGTGAAGCTGGAGGATGAACATTAACTTTTTTCCAATCGATAAAAGTTAACTTGAGGGTTCCCTATGGTTAGGAAAAAATGCAATCGCATGGCAGGATGTTTTAAACGCACCAAACTTCAGTCAGGAGAACAACTGAGATAATCCATCCACAATAAGAGGTTAGTCATTAAAATACTGGAACAACATGGAAATAGAGCAGCTGCAAGAGAAATTCAACAATAATGAATCAATGGTACAGAAGTGGAGGAAGCAAAAAGAATGAGTTGAGTAAAATTTGACTTATCTGACTGTTTTGTTTCGCTTAACGCGCCTTATAATCCAGTGTGCCTTATGGTCTGAAAAATACAGTACTTACATGAGACAAGCTGAATTATTTCATGTTTAATTTCCATTTGGTAGCTTTTTAGAAGCGACCTGGATATTTAAAAAAAAAAAAAAAAAAACATTTTTGGAGTTCAGACTCCATCTGCTGATGACAGTGTTGCTAAATGGACAACCAAATGAGCTTTTACGTTTATTTTTGGTGTCAAGCGTGAGTTCTGAAACTCAAGATGAAATGTAGTTGGGATCAAATGCTGCATAAAACTTTGATTGTGACAGGCTATCAGCAGCCCCTCCCTTCATGTATGAAAGGCAGCCAGAAATACTGCCAATCACCGGAGACAGAGAGCACATCCAGTCTTTGTGCTCATGTCTTTGCCCATCGCTCAGCCCGGTACTGTCAGCAGTTCCACACCCCCTCAGGATTCCCGCGGAGCCATGTGGCAACAAGGGTCACATTGCATTCTGGGAGAAACTCTGCTATGATCCCCCTCTGGGCACAAACCCCCTCCCCATCCTCTAACAATCGTGCCCGGTCTCCTCCAAAAATTCCTCTGCCCCCCAGGGCACTGCACAGCCCAAAATAACAGGACACATCAGCACTTTCATCTGCACCCCTGAGCAAGCTCAGACACTGCAGCAGCAGCTGTTAGACCACTCGCAGGCATGGATAGTTCTGAAAAGTACTAAGGCACTATAGTTGGCACACCCCTTTTCCCTCTCTTGTGATACGAGCACAGACGGAGCCAGAGTTGGATAAGAGTGCCAAGCTAGGTGGGGCTGACAGAGTGTCCTTTAGTCGTCCTTCTGTCATGGCGGGCTGTGTGTAAGCGGGCGGAGGTGTGGATCCAAGGTGCAGGACTCGGAGGCAGAAGGTAGATGCAAAAACCACAGCTTTATTGCTGGCACAAAAACAATAGCAGTCCGTGAGAGGACATAACATAAAACAACAGAAAGACCCAGAGACACTAAACTGAAAACACACAGGCACTAATATGAGGGTACGACGCGACAGAGAGCACAGGAGAACACGGGGCTTAAATACCAAGGGAAGCAATCAGGGAATGGAACACAGGAGGGAGACACAGCTGGGAGGAAGTGGGGCTGACGAGAGAGAGAGGGGGGAGCAAGAGGGCAAGAGAGCAAGAGGGCGAGAGAGATAACAAGCAGGTGGGAACACAGCTGGGACGAATAACACTGACGAGACCAGGGGAACAAAGCAGCACACACTGAACACATTCACATAAGACACAGACTCTCACAATAAAACAGGAGACACAAAGACGTGACCCAGAAGCACACCCAAACCCCAAACCAGAATCACTATGATAATAAATAATAATCCACAAACACCCCAGAAAACCCAAAACGCTCC
>VUQR01011297.1:5962-24086 GCA_015108515.1 Hemichromis elongatus
GGTGGGGGCCCCCCCCCCCCCCCCCCCCCCCCCCCCCCATCTCCCACAGGGTGTGAGATACAGCATCTTATGAACATGGGCATGTGTTAAACATTTTTGCAGTTTATATGCAATTAAATGCTAATAGAGTGGGAGGCTGGAGAGTTGGAGGGACTTAAATAGCTGAAAGCATGCAGCCATGCAGAGCGAGGATGCAGAGGTCAGCACAGTTCTGTGCAGACTGTGTGTTTTAGATACATCGCCTATGGAGAGAGATGGGCCATTGCTACACACGAGTAGAGTGTGCGTGAAATTATTGTGAGTATAAATCTACTCCCATGCCTATCTGAGCTATTGCAAGGCTCAATTATTTGCGGTTGTTCATCCATGTAGCTGAATCCCATACTCTTGCTTGCGCTGCCTCTATGTATTAATTAATCATTTCAATCCCCCCCTTTTCACGACTAATCTACCAACTAAAAAATAAGCGTAATAAAATAAAGCTGTTTTTGCGTTGGTGTTTTTATCTGAGTCTGTGTTGTCCGAAACACAAACGCACACAAAATGTTATTTAATTTGCTTCCACCAGATCACTTGAGTTGATCTGATATAAAGGGCCTGTTCAGAATAAAAGAACTCAATGTAACATATAATTAACTTTAATGGTCATATGTCAAGGCCAGCACTTTTATGCTTATAGGCTTTAGAAAAAGTGCAGGTATGCCTAGCATGAACGCTCTCTCTCAGCTTGCTTTTTGCTTGGCGTTGATCAGCATCGGCACGTTTGCGAGTAACTTGACTGTATTTGTTGAAGCATGAGGGGTAATTATTCAATTTTGCTAATGCGACTTCAAGTGAGTGTAGAGAGTGATAAAAATATTTAACTTGGCCAAGATGTCGGGTTAATATTGCCTGGGGTCTTTCGTTTATGCAGAGTCGTATGTGTTAATATTGAAAGGTCTTGTTGTACAAAGTGTAATGAGGCCAAGCAGACAGTAAAGTGAATACCTGCATAGTGTACTGGAGAGTGTACTCCATACACCTGCCCCTTTGAAAGTTTAGCAAGATTCATGCTATAACAGGCTTTGATGCCTTTGGTCAAGCCTCAAGTTAGACAATTCATTTGGTTGAAGGATTAGACCGCTAAGCTTTTTAGTGGTAAGCTGGTCACATGAAGATCTAAAATTGGTTTTGATAGACAAGAAAACCTTGCACCTCCTTTGGGGATTTTCCTCTCTTGAACTCCCAGACTCCTCCCATGTCATCCCTGACTTAGCAGTACATGCATGCTTCATTGGCCATGTGGATTTGCTTGTGCTCGAGTTGTGGCTATCTCTAGGATTTGGCTCACAGGATTCCTCCGAAAGCCTTTTCACTCCCTGGAACGTTCGGCCTGGTGAATGTTTTGCTTTTGTTGGCAAAGACGTGAAGAATCACAGATTGTCTCTTCTGATTGCAGAGTCTGCGAAGACCTGTGTTGGGATAAAAGCTGTATTCAAATCTAAAGAAAGGGCACTGAAGTGAAGGCAGCTGACAACCAAGGTAAGAAAAGAAGTTTGCATGGCTTTGTGCACCACACTGGCGGCTTATATTAACTGTCAGACTTCGTCAGTGGGATCTGTTAGTGTAAAGTTACTGCGATACATTGACAGTGAAAAGCCTGGTGAAGACGAGAGGTTTGTGTTACTTTTCCAATGGAACACAGTGTCTCATTTCCACAGGTGCAGAGTTGATGGGGGTTTTTTTTGGTTGTTTTTGGGGAGACTTGGAAGAGTTCTGTATATATAGTACATTTGAACTGTACAGTTATTGACTGACACTGACATGTTTGTCAGGTTCCCTTGGTTTCCACCTGTCAAGAATGTCTAGAACATTGGAAAACCATCAAAAATACTCCATCCAGAGTGTTTCCTCATCTTTCCACTTGAGCTATGTAAACAGACCTGATTCTGTTTGCCACCTAAGCATCTCAAGGGTCACACGTGTAGTATGAACAAGTTCCAGACTTCATTTACAAAGCAAACTGCATACTAGATAGCTTTGCATTTTGCACGTGCTTAATGATCCTTACATACGATCCTGTTTCCTCTGTATGCAGCTTTTGAAAGAAACTACACCTTTGAACATGCTGTATAAGAACAATAACAGTGTGTTTGCATTATGTGTGCTGTGCAAACACGCTCCCAACTGGTGCAACACCCCTGTAGGGTTGTGGAGGGTTGAGAAATCACTCTGTCCTGACAGTAAATGTGGACATGGTGGAATTAACCTTGTTCTGCATCAAATTTTCTGGGCCAGCTTTTCTTTTTTTGTCTGCTGGCAGTGGGTCAGCGTATCGTCTTGACAGTTCACAGCGCTGAAGTTGCAACAGTCAACGTTTTTCCTCAAGAGCGGCGTCTTGCACAGTGTTGGACTTTTGCCTTTTTATAACTGCTATTCACATGTTAACATGCTGCGCCTCATTGACGAGTCATGTCTTTGATTCAAAGCGGCGTTCCTGATGACTGATGATCCCTGATGGTTTATGCATGTTCTCACTGTCTAACACCGCGCTGGTTGAAGGAGTAATTGGTAGAAGTCTGCTGAAACCTAATCAAGTTTTGAGTCTGATACAGAAGAAGGAAAAGTGAAAGATTCATATGTAATGACCTCTGTTGGCTGAGCAGTAGGAAACAATCAAGCTTTGAGCTGCAACCTAATAAATGTTAACAGCCTGTGTCTACAATCGGAAAGTGAGAGTAACCGCATATATAATGCTGATTAAATACGTGCATTAAAATAAGAGCTGGAGGCTGCTGACATTTGCAAGCTTCTATTTCTTGAGCTACTTTCTCCAAATGCAGGTGGTCCCAGGTCACAATTTGAAGTTGACAAGCTTGAATTATGGATTTGATATAAATCAAAGATTAACTGAGAGACTCTGACATGTGGAACTGATGTGGTGTTATTAGGCCGATTGTTTTTCTGGGGATTTATAACTCAGTTGGTCTTGCTGAACTGCACAATCACACACAATCGTAGGGCGGCTTTGGGAACTGACGCTTCGATCTATATCTTACTTACTTTGGATGATTACTGTCATCACTTTGCAGAGCCAAATTTCATTTTGACATTTGGGATAATGGCTGTAGCATGCTCCTCTGCACTGTGTATAAAAGCATTCATACTGTAGATAAAGGGTAGATATGAAGCAGAGGAATTCGAGGTCGGATCATCTATAGGAGTTAAAAGCATTAGCATCAAATTTTTAAAACATGTTGGATGAAATTTTAAATAACTAGGGAAAAATAGAGAGAAGTTTGAATATTTTTGGAGAATGCAATGTCTATATATATATACAGGTTTGACTTAGGTGCTAAGCCAGGTTTGATGTTTCTATTCAAATCTGCCACAGATGGAGTTGCTTCTCTTTAGAACCTAACTGCACATTGCCACGATGCGACACTGGTGATTGTGCAGTTTGTTAGCAGTTTGCCTCCTAAACACCTAAATTAATATGAACACTTTTGTTTTCACAATTGCCGTTCACTGCCGTTTCCTCATTTCTATAGTTCTACAAATCTGTGTGTATTGTTAGTTACTTTGAAGTTCTTCCTCTTTTTGAGATGACATTGTTTGAATTTACCAAACACAGTGGGATAGGAACCCCACCTCCTTCTAGCTTTTTATGGTATAGTTACATTTTCTCATTTTCTGTTGGATTTTGTTATACGAAAGTCTGTGTCCATTCAGTCTGCATCACACACAAGATTTGTTTTGTGACAGCAGTAGTAGGTTTTGTAACAATCAATCTAACCATCCAGGATCTGCTGCCATCTGTGTTATACGGGGGAAATAGTCCAGGTGGAGATACCCTGTAGCAGAAACACCTAAAATACTTCACCTATGAGACAGCCTGGTCAGATGCCTGAATCACCTTGAATCAGTGGCTCTCTGAGACCCTTTTGAATGACTGAGCTCTTTACTCTGTCTCTAAGGCAGAGCCCGGACACCCTTCGGGTAGAGACCGATACACTGAGAGCACAGCAGAAAAGAGCTTTCTCCAGAGTAGGTGAGGGTAGGAACGTGGATCGACTGGTACATGTGCAGCTTTGCTTTCGTGCTCTTCACCACAGCAGACATCATTGTTGTGTCATGTCAATCTACTATTCCACTGTTGCCTCACTTAAACTCATCTACTTGGAAGAAATGTCGTACGACACCTATTAGCTTAAAATGTGTTAAATAAGGGGCGTTATTCTGCGAATGTTGATGTGATGCACATTGTAGTAGGTATAGTGCAAACATACTCATAAACAAACATACGTGTTTTAGATAGATAAAAAAAACCCTTTTCTAAAATGGGCCTGCCTTCTGACATAAATTTGAATCAAACGGTCAGGTTTTCTGTGTGTGTGAGAACACAGACTACCCATAACACACAGATCAACTCTGTAACAGCAAGATAAATATCTGTAGTATCTGTATCAGAGCCTACCAAACGTTATGAATTGTCGTGCTGACTAAAAATGAAACGCCTGGTGTGTCTGAGTGTTTTGTAGTTTGCTAATTGCTATTAAACCAGAAACCACAATGCAGTCCTTTTCTAATTATAGTCAATTGACTTTTCTGTTTTGCTGCGCCGAGCGACTAAATCAAAACAAAGCAACCTCTGTCAGTGGGTTGAGCATCGGGCATTGCCTCTGTATACCCTCGTGGCTCTCAGGTGGCAGAGAGAACAGGCAGAGCCACTCCCTCCCCATCTGTCGTGCCCGTCAGGGGAATCACCTTCTCGCTCTGGCACACACACACACACACACACACACACACACACACACACGCACACATCCTGGGAATGCATTCACAGCTACAATAATAAACATGCGCAAGCACAATCAAATGAACAAGCTCACAGTCGCCGATAAAACAAATGCCACGCATTCCGATTCATGCAAAGATAATCTCCGAGCTTTGCTTATCTACACAGGATGTACCTGGGGATGTGTAAAGCAGGATAGGCAAAGTGTGAGTGGGCTGAAAGCCAGTGGCTGAATTGCTTTTTTTTTCTTTGACAGTTTGACTCACCACCTGGCTGGGTAATCCCAGCGTTCGCTTTTGGACAAGTCGCGTACCAAGCAGCAGTTTCGCTTTTGATTGAATTGAATTTGTCAGATGGTCGTTCAGGCCTTTGCTGCCACGAGCGGGAAGACGTAAACTGAATGACAGTTAATGCTGCGTAGAAGAGAGACACAGTGACATTTAAACTGAAACCATTTCAGTCAGACGGACGAGCGTTCGGGCTCTCTCTGTATTAATGCCGTCTCCTTTTCTGTGACATTTGAATGAGGTTTTTTTTTTTACTTTGATGATCAATAAAGTAACTTAATAACCTGCCTGGAGACTCTAGGATGTCTGGACAGAATAGAGTAGCGTCAATTTAGTGCATTTTAATTCTGCGAGAAGGCAAGAGATTAATTTAGAAAGTCAATTATCAAGCATGCTTCCAGGAACAATGGAAGCACTAACTGAATAATGACACTGGCTAACACCAGGTGTGGGTTTACCTGCGTTTTGCTGGAAAAGAGGCTGGCTGTCAGCGAAGCAGTAGAGACATGACACCGTTACCTTATTGTGGGTTTTGTTTTTCTTTCTTTTTGTGCAGTGCAAGTGCTCTTTGCTTTCCACCGTATGGTTTTATTGTGTTGTAAACAAGGGACAGCTCTAATGTTTGGGTGCAGCGCGATCGAGGTAGCGCGTGTGGTATTCTATGAAACTGTGTGGTTTTTAGGACAGCTCTCTCATTCACTCACAGGAAGTGGTTTGTGCCTCTTTTCTGCAAAGCACAAAATGTTCCTCTTTTGCAGGTCTCTTGATACTTATTTCATTCATTACTTTGTGATCACGCCAACATGTGTATTAAAGACGAGCTCTGCTTGGGGTCAAAGCGGAAAAGTGCAAACCGCAACTGGTAAAGATTAGAAGGGTTTTGTGGTGTGATGTAGCGACTCCGCAGGGCTGTGTGTGTTTCTATTTGACATGTAGCTTAGTGGTGCTGCACAGGGAACATCTTCACAAAGTTTCCATAGATTAAATATATTTTAACATCACTGCCTGTTTTGATTGTCTTCTAACTGCATTCTTTTCATTGCACTGATTTGCACTGCTTTGTTGGAGACATTGAAGAGAACTGGCACAATGGCACAACAGGGAAGGAAATAGATCTCAGCACCATCTACTCTTCTTCCTGTCCTTTGTTTGCTGGCACCACTTCAGTGCTAGACTTTTAATTTTCATATTTGAAGGGGCTCTGTGAGGTTTTAGTTAAGATCCCGAGAAGTCTGCCTCACCGGGATGCACTCGCTCACCCTCCAAAATGCTTACTGTGTGGCCCAAACGCAAAATAAACACACCAGAAGAGAGAAACACCAGGAGTATATTTCCCACTTTGAGCAGCACGGGGGAAAAGAAGCAGTGAGAGAGGGAGAGCCTTGTTCACAACCATTCACTAGCCATTTCATTAGGTATACTTGCTAGTATTTAGTTGGAGCCTGTTTTGCCTTGAATTCCTCATGGCATAGATTCAGCAGTCCTGAGAGATTTTGTGCATATCGACATGACAGCATCAGGCGTTTGCTGCATCGTAAAGGTGCTCTGTGTGACTGAGACTTGGTGACTCAGTTTCCCGTTCTTAGCTGACAGGCTCGGCAGTCGGTGTGGTCTTCTGGTGCTGTAGCCCATCTGTTTCAACATTTTGGGCGTATCCTGCATATCTTGGCTGTAATGAGTGGCTATTTGAGTTACTGCTGCCTTGCTTTCACCTTGAGGTGTCTTTGGAGATGCAGCAGTAACTCAAGTAAGCATATGTTCTTCTGCAACTGACCAGCTAATGCAAAATGAAAATCTGGATCCCGTATCATACATTTTATTACATTTTCTTGGGGAAAATATAAAAGCTGCATCAGAAGAAAAAAGCCTTGCTGCATCTATCCAAAAAATAGATTCAATTTTGTAGTTTAAATTCTTACACAATCTCAACATTTTAACAAATACATGAACCACAGTTTGTTTAAAAGAAGTTTCATTTCCAAGTCCTTTCGAGGACTCCTTTAACATGTTTACATTGGCTTGTTTTGCTATCGTGTCGCACTGTAATTGAAAAAAAAAAAGACGTTAGATTCATTTAAAATAGACAGCAGCTCACAGCACAGACAGCGCAATTTAATCGGCTACAGAACTGACTCCTCTTTTATTTTCCTCCCGCTTTGCGCGCCATGATTGCAGCCACATGCCGTTGTTCCATTCAGATCACATACTGCAACACTAAGTCTTCATCAGCCTCTTTGAATTGCTTGTCACTGCAACAGCTCCTGTCAGACAGCCAACTGTATTTCCTGGTGTGAAACAGATATGATTGTATCGAGCGCTATCCAGTTTCAAAGTAACAACGAGGCAGTTCTTTTAGCAACCCAAGCTGGAAACATTTTTCTAAGTTCACAAGTTTCACGGGGAGCTTGTGTTTCCATGCACTGCAGTGACAGCAAATCTGACAGGAGTACAGATTTCTTTAACTGTTGACATTTTAATGCATCTATGTAAGAGGCAGGTGAGTGGAGTCCTGAAGGTTTGCACACACAAAATAACAAAAATACTCGTAGCTCTTTTACAGCTTTTTCCAAGATAGGATTATGTGTAAACAGTCTGTCATTACTGTAAATAAATGATGGAAAATATTTAATGCAAGAGTGTCAAAAACCAGCCTAGGAGCCAGAACTAGTCCACTAATAAAATATATTAATTACTGTAATTTGGCTGCTTTGTAAAAATCTTGAGCCACCTCCCATTTCTTAGTTGTTGTTTTTTTCCAAAGAGCCAGACCTTCTTGTAATTTTTCAAGTCTTGAACAATAGTTTTCAAAGAGTTTTGAAAGTCTTTCAGAGATTTCTTTTGGACATTACTTGGGATTTTTTATTTTTTATTTTTTGTACAAACCTGGACATGTGGAGGATAACAGAACGAACGAAAGGCCTAAGAGCAGATGAAGAGTAGCTAAAAGTCATGTCGTTAAGAAATAGAAAATTTTTCAGCTAAGAACCAACACAGGAAAAATGCGCCTGGTCCTTCAGCTGATCCACCTGCCGTTCAACGAAACCTCCTCAGAGGGCTCGTCTCAGTTGGAAGGGTGGCTGCCAAACAGCCGTCCTTATGGAGGAGAATCAGAGAGAAAATGACTCAAGAATCAGTGACAACAGGTCTTATAGAATGACTAAAATCTGAAATCTGAAATTCTTTGGGTCAAATCATCAATAACATGCAGTGAGAAGGTCAGGAGAGAAGTGCAAAGTCTACAGCCATCTGTGAAACACAGTGGAGGCTTCGTCATGGTTCACCGCAGGATTTCAGCCAGTGTTGTTGGCGATCTGGTCCAAAGTGATAGAATTATAAACTGTTACTTTGCAATATTTAAAGCGTTTTGTAATTAGAGGGAACAAAAACAGCTAACGGAGACACAAAGCTCCAAAGAAGAACATTGAATGTCCTTCAAGAAGCCTGGAAACTATACCTGAAGAACTTTGAGCAGCTTTGAGCTTTACCAAAGCTTACAAAGCTTTGGTAAAGAATAAATATAGTCATGCAAATATTGACCTTAAGCTTATTGGAATTGTACTTACTCTGTTTTTGTCTTATATACTATATTTCCATGTATTGTTTCACATACTTCCATAAATTGCTGCATCTATTTCCTGAGCAAAGAACTAAAACCAGTTTGGCACCACTGGTTTAAATAAGAGTAAAATGATATTAATAGTTGTAGCTCATCTTCAAAAGACAAGTAATTGCACACATTTGATTTAATGGCTGTTTTATGAATACTCCATTAACTCTCAGCACAGCAAAGCACCAAACCCCCAGTTCACATTTCCCTCCTGTGTATTACATGGGTTGGATTTAATTCTTTTCACTTAATAAAAAAAGAAAAATCAATCCCCCCTCGCAGTGGTGTCAGTTGCGTAACAGGTGCAGCAGGGAGTGATATGATCACAAGATCCTGCCCAAACATTTTGGCCCCCCACCATGTTTTATACGTAGTATATAGTCCAGTGTGTCCCTGCGGTGCCAGCAAAACATGCTCAAAGTGCTCAACCACACCAGACAGATGATTTTGTTCCTCTGTTTAACGTTGCCCTGCCTGTGTTTGGTCTCGCTGTCACCGTTCAGCTATATGGGACTATAGAAGAAGGTAACATATACCTTGTGATGTCTTTCACCTCAAGCTAAGGACAAAAACATCTGAGCCACTGCTGCTTTACAAGTTTAATGAATAAGCCTTCAGCATGGATAAGAAGCACTGTACATTAAATGTTGATTGGATAGAAAGTGGGTCATTTTGTTGCATAAGCTCTGAGGGAGTACATGCAAGAACATGCTGGCTTATATTTTTCTATACTGAGTGTTTATCACAGCATGTGGTAGTGGTGCTGGAGCGTTAGTGCACAGTGTGGATGTTAAATGCAGTTTCTGCCATCTACCTAGAATCTGGCTTTCCATGTGGTCGTCTCTATGAGAGTCCAAAGAGAAGCCATTAAATATCTGCAGTGTTTATTGATCTAAACACTGCTACAGAGCCCTGGATGTGAAGAACACTTCTACAACCAGGACCAGATCCATATTCCTAGAGGGGTAAAGAGACATAGAGAAAAAAGAAAGATTAAGAAAAAAGGACAGAGACGTTTGAAAGAGACTTGAGGAAGGGGAAGAGGAAAGAAGTGGCCTGTGACCGGTGGGCAGCGTTAACCAGTTTAGAAAAGGGCATTCCAGCGCTTTTGTTGTCGAGCCACAAATATTCCAGTCTTCCCTTCCTACTCCTTTGCCACACAAGTAAAGTGAACTTTCGAGGACTCCGACAAAGGCGGAGAATAGAGAAGACTTTAAAAGGTCTCCCATACAGTGGACGTCATTGTGTCCCTGTGGATAGCTCCAACTGTTAGCTCTACACTTTGTTTGGCCTGAGTTTTAGTCATACGTGTTGTATGAGATTTTATTGAAGACAGACTAAGGAGGAAATTGAGTTCAGCCTCAGAACTTTATTTGTAGATATGAATGCACACACAAACACCACCTCCTCCACGCACACAGGCGAATGTGCGCTTTAATACATCGAGTATATTTGGATGTTTTTCGTACGATTTCAAGCACATAGTGAGGAGATGAATACAGGAAGGTACTGGCGCACCTTTTGTACTGTATTTGAATGAGTACCAGCTCAACTCAACATGCCATGACTACTTTTCCCTCCACCACTGGAAGGAGAGCAATAGGCAGGGGTGCTGTAAAGGGGTGGAAGGTTAGGATGATTCTAAGGGCCCATAAGACCAGATCCCCTTTTTTCTTATTTGTTTTCTCTTTTTAATATATACGTTAAATGTGCTAGGGCCTCTCCTACACATAGTGTATTTTGTCTATTTTGACCATATATTTAATAATATCAACAAATAATGTATTATAATAATGTACTGTTTATGACACCCCCCTCCCTTTCACAATGGTTCGTTCCACCCGTCCGTCCAAGCTACGGTCGCTAGCACAGCGTCTCTTGCTATGATGCAGCTCAGACGGTGACAAACGCAGGCATGTCGCGTCATACAGGGTATGTTTATTGGGTTAAATTTTATCTGTGAAAAATGTAGAGGGCCCAGAAATTTTGGTTTCCATAGGGCCCAGAATTTCTGGCGGCACCCCTGGCAATAGGAGACTAGATAGTGAAATAAAGTTGAATAATACTGACACAATTTTCTTTTAACTTATTCATTGGTTGAACATTAACTTGATAACACAAACCAAGAAGGTAGAAATAAGCCCAAAGGTATGGTTCATATTATATTGCAAGTCTTGTTTTGTCTTAAAGCTTGCTCTTATAACGGTTGCGTTTTCCCTTGGTGGCATTTTTTTTTATTGTTTGATGTCTCGCTAAGCTGCCAGCTGATGCGTTATCTCCATTCTATCAATTACCTGTGTGCCGTTTGGCAAAGTACCTAATCCAAGTCTGTCAGGGTTAGTTTAGCTGTAATTCTGCCAATGTGGTTTGACAAACCTCTGCTGTGTGTTTGTGTTTGTGTGTGCAGGTGCTGTCAGAACCTTTGTTCAGCACTTGTCCGTTATTCAGATTGGCCCACAGTGCAGTGCAAACGCTTCTTTTTCACCCAAATATTTAAGGAATATTTAAGCTGTTTTACTTATATTGCACTAAATCACAACAACACCTCTAGGTGCTTTATATTGTAAGATAAAGACGCTACAATAATACAGAGGAAAACCCGAAGAATCAGATGAGCAGGCACATGGCAAAAGTGGGAAGGAAAAACTCCCTTTTAGCAGGAAGAAAACCTCGGGCAGAACCAAGTTTAGGGAGGGGCAGCGAGAGATTAATAATAACTAAAGTTTAAATGCAGAATGGTATATAAAAAAATGTCTAAAAAAAATCTATCAGTATAGCTCATATTTCATTGTCTGTGAAGGCTCTCAGTCATCCAGGTCATCGTAGTCTAAGGAGCTGTAAGGAAAGGGCGTCTGGACTTAAAGAAGTCCAGACGAAGTCCAGAAGTCCAGTCCATAAAGAAGTCCAGACGCCCTTTCCTTACAGCTCTTTAGACTACGATGACCTGGATGACTGAGAACCTGAGAACCTCCTCGTATTTCATTGTTTTGCGTTGTGTTGCCTGGTTATTGAGATTAATTAAGTTCATTATAGTCCTGAATAATACTCTGTGTGTACGATTCTAGCTATATGATGAATTTCATTTTGGATATTGCTATAAGAAGAACAGGTGACTGATCATTTGGGGTAAAAGAAGTTTTACTCTCAAGCAGAACAGGAGAGAGAAGCGACTGGAGACAAATCTCACAGTGAGTCAACTTTTGAACTATTAGCCGATGGAGATTCCTCGGATTTGTTGTGAGGATGCTGGATTATGGGATTGTACAAACGCAGTAAGCAGCTCACTTTGTAGTATGGATTGTCTGCGGAGTCTACGGTGAAATCCAAAAAAAATGATCAGCTATGTGGGGTGCACCAAGAAAACAGCCAGTCTGCTCACTGTTTTTGTCCAGCAGTCCATTTCCCAAAGATATTAAATTCATATTTAAGAACTAAAAAAAAAAAAAAACAGGCACTGGAACAAGTTATAGTTTACCCAAAAAAGTGTACAGTCGCAACAATAGCAGTGCTTTTTAGTGTTAATAAATGAGGCTCTAATGTGAGCCTGAGTATAGACTGTACAGACTTAGTTTTTACATGCCAGTATTTCACATCAGATTGGGGTTGGGTTTCCACCCAGACCTGGTGGGGGTTTCCACCGGGGTCTTGGGCTGGTTACCTTGGCTCTTGAGCCGTTACTGGGCACTCCATGCAGGATGGTGGGGACACACTGTGCTACTTAGAGAGTGCCTTTACCATAGGATGGTGGGTGGGTTGTTTTCCAACATGGATGAAAGACCCCTAAGTGCAGAACACTTAACTGTGACTAAGTGATCGCTGTTACTAACTTCACCTGTCATGGATTTTAATCTGTGGCTGATCTGTGTGACTGTGCGTCCCGGTGTGTGTGCCCACATTTGTATCAGTTGCTGTAGCTGACTCTTTGTATATGTCTCCCTGTCTGTTTGTAACCTTGTTTGTGTTTGTGTCTTCTTGCGCCATGTCTCTGAATGTGTCTCATTGTGTTCATCGCGGCCCATGTGTGGACTCCCAAGGCTGTGTGAGTTCATTGTGCGTGTCTCCTCCTGTTTAGATAACGCCAATGTTCTCCATACGTGGAGAGACAACTGCGCAGGCATGCGCTATGCATGCTGATGTGGTCAGGAGAAGCCTATGCTTTATGGAACATACTGTACTAAGCTGCTCTGCTGCAGTAAAGGGGCTATAAATAGAAGGTGCTGATAAAGAGTAAGAAAAAAGGGGCCACGGTGTGAAATAGACTCACCAAGCCGGTTTACTGTTTAAACATTCAAACAGGAGCTTAAGGAACACCAGCCTGGGCTTAAACCAACACTACCTTTAGATTATATAACCCTGAACAAAATTAAAAGCACGAGTATTCTCAATATTGACTTTCAATTGATGTGTCTATATTTATAGTTGGGGTTTGGCTTTTATTACCTGATGTATTTATGATTTTCATTAGGGAAGGAGCACAAAGTCTTATATGTTAACTGTGAAGACTGAAACCCAATGGAGGTCTGCCAGATAGGTTCACTGGGAGAACAATTCAACTATTCTGCACCACCACATTTGGCTAGGCTTACCTGGCATTTGCACTGGGCCTCATTTTCATGTGTTGTTTTTGAAGGAGGACTTTTTTCATCTTTGTATGTTTCTGTAGTTTGTACAGTAGCTGCAGTCATCACACTGCACCGCTCATGCATTACCAATCTAGAAACAGTCATCTCAAGACAGTTTATATTAGAAGTCGCAACGAACGGGCTGCCGTTGAGAGAAAGTTCTCACATGCAACAGGAAGACGCCTCCATCAGAAACGGGCTCAGACGGAGAGACGACACAGATAGAGAGACAGAAGATAATAACACGCTGAAGTGGCATGTGAGTGGATAAGGAACGCTCCATGCATCATGGGACGTCCCCGCAGCATCCTGAGCTAATAGTAGCATAAATTAGGGTTTGATTTAAGGCTTTGATCCAAGAATCTGGTGTAGTCCTGCTCCGAAAGGTCGTTTTTTTATTTATGTCGTTTTTTTTTGGTTTTGAAACCCCAGCCAAACCAAAAAAACCCCGACCTAAATAAGTTTATTTATTTATATATATTTTAAAATTTTGATTTAAGGGTGATTATGTCCAGTCCAAGACAGAGAGGAGGATTAACAAACCTCACACAGACCGATGGGCATCTAATTAGCATCAGCCGGTTTAGTGGAGGCGTGCTGCCTGGGTGGCAAGAGGTGCAACACATGACGCCCTCTCACTCGCTCTTAATTCTCCAGGCAATTAACTCTGCTATCCTGGTATATGCACGACATCAAACAGATTGTATGCTATTGAACTGGTAAGCAACTCACATGCACCTGGACAATGCCTGCAAAGGTTCAGGGATGAGTGTATGTGTGAAAAGATTTTGAGGACAGGTATGAGGACATCTCTACAGTGCAGTGTGCTCACCTCCAAACAGGACACGTCACTAATATATTATGCCTCGTCATGACTTTTGAAGAGCAAGTCATTGTTGCTCGTTTGTCAAACTACAATGAGTTTAAACACATTGAAACAGGCAGGAAATGCTTTTTACAACAGCAAAGCTTTCTGGTGGCTGAGCAAGAGACATGAGGGGTAACTCCTTCCTCCCATGAGCGACATATTCAGAGGAGGAGGTGTTTTGCTGACTCAAATAATTTGTTTGTCCTCTGATCCAAAAGGCAGGGGTGCTGCCAGAAATTCTGGGCCCTATGGAAACCAAAATTTCTGGGCCCTCTACATTTTTTATAAAAAAAATTTAACCCAATAAACATACCCTGTATATACTTTAAAAAGATACTTTGCACATTGCATAGTTAAAATGTGTAAAGATGAGTACGAAGCCTACAAATACAAGAAAAAAGAAAAAACTATGGAAGTATGTACTTGTTTGAATAAAAGGGAGTACATTTATTATCTCAATTACAAGCACAACAGAACATATTGTACACAATAATGACATATACCTTACATAAACAAGCTTTAGCTCATTATAGCCAATGGTTACTACAAACATGTTTTATTCAATTTTATATTATTTTTTGGGGCATTTTATTTATATTAATAACATCAGGCATCGATTGTAGCTGTCACTTCACAGATCACACTGCAAACTGAATTTGTGATTTTTGAAGCGTGTAGATTACCTTTTGTTTTGTAAAGTTATCATCAGAACACAGGTGGATATGACGTGTTTAGAGGCTTCGTGAAGTTTCGCGCTCAGGCTCGCCTTGTTCGGCTGAGCCGTGGGGGAAGGGGGAGGTGGTTGTGCAGCTGCCGCCGAATCTCTGTCTATGAGACATGATAACCCGGCGACAGCAGAGATTGTTGGATGCAAATCATAATTCAGTAATTATTTTTTTTACTAAGCTAGCTAGATAAAAGCAGGCCATGTAGCAACAAAAATAAATCGGTCTAAAAGTTTTGGAATACAGGAATAGAGCAAGCTACCTATCTTTTTGAAAAACTGTGTGACATACTGTCGACCTCGGCGCTCTCCGTCTTCTCTTTCCTTCTTCACTTTCCGTTTTTGATGCCCTGACTTCTGATGCGACATGCCTGCGCTTGTCACTGAGCTGCCTCATAGCAAGAGATGCTATGCTAGCGACCGTAGCTTGGACGGGTGGAACGAACCATTGTGAAAGAGAGGGGTGTGTCATAAACAGTACATTATTCTAATACATTATTTGTTAAATATTATTAATATATGGTCAAAATAGACAAAATACACATTATGTGTAGGAGGGGCCCTAGCACATTTAACGTATATATTAAAAAGAGAAAACAAATAAGAAAAAAAAGGGATCTGGTCTTCTGGGCCCTTAAAATCGTCCTAACCTTCCACCCCTTTACGGCACCCCTGCCAAAAGGTTATAATGGTTTACATGGATGGGCTTGCCTAGCCTTAGAAAAAGATGAAATGCAAAGAGAACTGTGGCCCCGCGGCCCTTCTTTTGTTTTATCGTGAAGAACCCCAGTGTGATGCTACGCTTTCGGTACAATATGTTGCAGACAGACTGCAAAAGAATCACTGCAAAATTGATCCCAGATCTGTTCAGTCTCACTTTCACCTGCTTTGCTTTTCCACGAATCCTTGGCCTTGATCTTCCCCATTTTTTACCTTCTGCTGTGCGTCCATAACACTCCTTCAGATTTTCTTTGTGCCTTTGTGTTCACACGTGCGATACATGCACACACACGCACATTCAAACCGCTGCATATCCATTTGGCTCCCTGCACACACTGAACCCCCAATGTTCCCATTTGGAATTCTCCCATTCCCTCATTTGCAGAGTCCTGTTTTACCATAGCAACACCAGCGTGTCTGAGCTCAAACACACATTTCATATTCACCACACCTCGCCCTCTCTCTTTCTCTTCTTTAAAGCCTTGGTTCTGGGCCTGTTTTTATGACCAGCTCCCCGCTTACTGTGTTCCTTCAGGAATTTTGGCGCACATTCAAACATCCTAAATCAAGTACAGGCTGCCACAGCAGCCCGGGCCCCTTCGCTCCTCGTCTGCCACCCCACATGTTGACCCCAGGGAGTGTTTGTGTGCAGAAAGGGGGCTGACAATCAGGCCACTGACAACTTTCCCGAGAAGACTTTGCCTCCTGTCAGATCCCTGTCCCCCCTGTCTCTTAACTCCTCCCTGTCCATCCTTTTCCCCCTCTTTTACCTTCAGTCTATATTGTTTTGACACTATTTAATAGATTAACATTTAACTAACTGGTTTTGTAGTCCCAAGTTTAAACCTCAGAGAGATTAACATTTTACATGTATCTGTGTATCATTGACACGCCAGTTAGTTTTTGTGTTTTTTATCTCGATCTACTTGGAATTTCGTTTTGTATTGTCGCAAATACTTCTCTTATAAACCAGCGCATTTGTTTGAATATCCTAAAGCTGTAGCCGAGTACATATTTCTCCAGGTAGACAACTTCCCTACAAAATCTAATTTTCAAACCTTTTCCTTTGGCAGTCTATCCATCTGGATTGTTTTGGTGTGAGGTTTCCAGACCTCGACTGTCTCTTGAAATATCTGCCTTTGTTTATAGATATAACACAAAAAGACAGCACACAGCTTTTATGTTTGAAATACTAAGGAACGAATTACGACCTGATTATCTGCAGTGACTGCTAAAACAAAAAAGAAAGAGTTCCTGCGCGAAACTCCTCAAATTTAGTTTTAGGAATTTAATCACATTAAGACAAACTTAATTTGCTTAAACCAAACCTATGTTTTTCTATTTTAGTGGATTGAAACAGTGTCATTTGACCTGCAGTCGCTTCCATTCATCTGCAGTAATTTCCAGAATGAACCCGAGGAGGGATCACCCACATAAAACCTGTTTCAGGGTTTAAAGAAACAATTTAAAAATTGCAACTGGCAAACTAAGGATTCTCTCTACTTTTGCCTCTTTTCTCCAGTGCTCATTCCTGCTCTGCTTTTCTTATTTGAGCGGGTGAAAAAAGCAACAGCCCCCCCCCCCCCCCCCCCTAAAAAGTCAAGTGGAAAGAAAGTAATTCTACAGATGTTGTCTGCTGGAGCCCAAAGTTTAGTCAGACTAGGGATTACTTTCTCCTTCTTCCTTCCCTTTACCTCTTCATGACCCTCTTGAATCATTTACTCATCTACACTTTGTTTTTCTCTCCGATACGGACATCAGTCTGCTTTTTATTTGCTGATTAACTAACTGCCCTTAATTTTATTTTATTTTTTTTTTCACTGGTGTGGTGTAACGCTATGATCTGCTAAGCTCTGTGGACAAAGGAGGCCCTCTTTTTTGTTCTTTCATGTGGTTTTGCGTACATGAGACTAGATGTGTACAGAGCTGCTCAAGACACTATCCAAGTTTTTTTTTTTTTCTTCATATGCGAGATGCTCATATGACAAGCCTGCTGCACATTAGTCCAGTGATTTACAGAGTTTGGCTGTGGCGCCAACCTCGCCCCCTCCTGCTTCGACTCTCTCGCTGGTTCATCCGTCTTTGGTTGTCCATTGTATTTGGTCTGGTTTAGATTCTCGGTTTGAGGGCTTCGCTGCTGGAGAGAGAACACATGTGCGAAGCGGATGCGTTGCCTCGCGTTTTCACAGCCGACTCCCTCACATCTCGCCAGCTGTCACTGTCACATTGAAAACGAGAAACTTATATTTTTCATGCCTTTTATGCGCTACATGGAATGGCGCTGCGTTCCCGTCAACGTTTAAAAATAACATCAGAAATAATCCCGAGGTGCCAAAATGAAGTCGGAACAGACAGACAGCTCCGAGCTTATGATTACCATATTTTCAATGGGGACTCTGTCCTTGTGGCGTTCATGGCTTTTAATGGCCGTGCATTCATTTAGTCTTACACAAAGGCATCAAACAAATGTAGGCTGTAACGGATTGGTGTGGTTTTTTTTTTTTTTTTTCGAACAGAGT
>VUQR01011297.1:53432-83167 GCA_015108515.1 Hemichromis elongatus
ACTTAGGAGGGGGGGGCTTGCCATCTATTTCTAGACACAGTTAGCATTAATGATCTGTTATGTTAGCCACTAGCAGTGGTACCTTTGCTCTGGCATCCTGTCAATACGCTGTGTATATATAAATGAAGCTGAGCTTTCTGTGCTGCTGGTGCTGAAAAGTGGACAAAAAAGGGCCTCAGTCAGGACGTTTGCATAGTGTAATTAGCATGAAAGGATAAAGTTGATGTTTTACTTTAATTTTTGCTGTCAGCAAAGTCTGTCCCTATACTTTATAGCTTCCCTTCCCTGTGTATGGTCCTCTGCTTTTGCCCCATTAGTACCTACTGACGTCATAAATGTTTAAATAGGACAAATTTATATGGTTTAAGTTTCAATAAAATAGCTGACCCCTCTATCTTTTAGAAAACTTTAGTCAAGCAGTAGTAATTTATTGGTGGATAAGTGGTAGACCTCCTGCTGTGAGCACTGGGACATTGCCCTGTGGCTTCAGGGTCACTTTGGTCTGCTGAGCAGTCAACTTGCCCAGCACTAAAATAGTAAGTAGAAATGAGCTAAATCCACAGATCTCACGCAGCTCTCTCATTCTTGGTGCCATGCTCCTGCATGTCAGCGATGCAAACGGAGGTGCATACGGCACCTCTCAGGATGCCAAGTTCTTCTTCTTTACAGGTTTCACATGTGAGGGGAGAGAGATAGACAGTCACAGCCACGGTGATACAGATGCTGTACTGGTGTGCTGTGGTGAAGAGAGTGCTAAAGCTGAAGTTCTGCGTCTGACTAGGATGGCTTCTGGGCACATCTTAGGTCAGGTGATCCAGGGTACTACTCGGAGAAGGTTAGGGTGAGGGCATTCATGTCTCGGTTGGATTGGGAGCACATCGGTGTGGGGAGGTTGAGGTCTGAGACCTGTCTGATCTCCCCGTGACCTGAAGAAGTGACAGACAATGGATGGATTTATTATTGCTAGGTTTTTGAGGATACACCTATAGGTATCGCATATGGGTTGTTAGTCAGCTCCAGATGTTTGCATTTCGAAATCTGCATCATTTTTTCCTCCCTAATTAACTTATTGTGCAAATTTATGTCTTGTCTGGTATTCCCTCAAATTAGCAGTCGGGTAGATTGCGGTTCAGATTAACATGCAAGATTGGTGCAGGAGGCTAATTGACTCAAAATAAATTACAGCCTGTGTGTCCGGGATAATTAACAAACATGTCATCCTGTGTGGCTTAATGATGGAGCTCCATGGAACAGAGCAGTAAGACATATCAGGCGTCGACCACACTGTTGTTAGTAGGATCCTTTCTTTTTTATTTGATGCCAATCAGAAAATGCAGATTTTTGTGAGGGCGGGGGTGGGGGGGTGCATTACGGCATCATTCCTCAACACTACTGAAGGAAGGAAGAACACCGGCCTCCGCCACTAATAGGACAGCATTTTCTCTGCGCTAATTGCCGAGTGTTGTTTTGCTTCAGACTGTGGGATCCACTGCGCGGCTTTTATTGCCTCCCAGAATCCTCGCTGATAATTCATTGTGCGGTAATTGTTGTTTGTTTTGCTTCGCTTTCCCCACATACAATAAGTCCGAGGTCAGCAGCTCAGGCTGTCATCAGAAATTTGACTCTCTGAGCGCAATCACATCACATAATGATCTGTAACAAATAAGCCCCCCCTCCGTCTCTCCTGCTGTGGCGGTGCCGAGCGTAATGACTCGTCCCCATCCTTTATCCACTTATCTGCCGGTGTCGTGCTCGTTTCGCTCCTCGTCACGAGGCCCCTCCTCGATCCGGCTTCAAAAACAGAAACACACCGATGCCGTTCAGCCGCCTGCTTATTAGGAGCGCCACACTTGGAGAAGATCCAAGAAAGTGACCGTTTGTATTATGTCTGTTTATTTTTGCAGCCTGCTAAATGTGCTTATGTTTAAGTTCTTTAGCGTGTGCTCGGTGTGTGTTCCCTCTACTATTTGAATACCTTAGGGCTTCAGCTGTGACGGAACGTAAACACTCACACACTGTATTTCATCCTAAATGGCCTCTGCATCGCCATGAACAAATATTAGGTAAAAACACACACTGGTGGCAACAGCATAAAGAAATCCTTGCAGCGCTTCCAAAGCGTGTCAGAGGTCTTTCTCCTGTGTTTTTCAGACGTGTCAACGCGTATTTTTCCTCTGCGCATGCAGCATTTTATCTGGCCTTGGCCCACAGCTTGTGATTTCCGAGCACGTACAGGGTGGGCCACTGCTGATCAAACGGCCGTGCCTTAACGCGAGCGGCAGCCCTGGACATTGTCCCATCAATCAGATCGTAAATGTCATCAGAAGGATGTGGGATGTGGCAGCTACGGGGCAGATGAAACATGCTGAGGTAGGACTTTTATCCTGCAGGCTGGGATCCAGTGGGAGGTAGAACTTTAATTCTCTTCTGGGACGGTTATATAAACTCGAGCCTGGTTTCTTTAACTAGCAGTCGGGGCCTGGTTTGGTCTGCAGGCCTGCATCTGGTCAATCCCCACGTGACGAGTATATTCAAGTGTGAACTTGGATCCCGTGGTTCAAAAATGTGGCTTCTTTCGACGCCAAGTTATAGGCCGTGGTGAGCGTGTCCAGTCTTTGCTACATAACAGCTAGAAAAATAGCCGCCAACATGTTCATGTAGTCTCTATTGTGAAGTCACCTCGAAAAAATTCTCACTTTAGTTACGGTGTCAGTGTAACACTTTGATTTCTGCTGAGCTTTTTGGCAAAATAACACACGAGTTTATGAGAGTGCGGCATACGCGTAGACATGGGAGGATTTAAAAAAGCGATTACTTCATAGCGTTTGTTATTTTCCCACAGAAGATTACTAATTCATGTTGTGTAACTACACAGTGCCGCTTCTGGCACGACTCTATTTTAAATTAGGATTGAATTTCTGAGGAAACAGTTTGTCAATGTGAATTTTTGGAAAAGTTTTTTTTATTGAAGGTCATTCATGGTTTAATATAACTTTCAGTGACGTCATAGAGGTCTGAAGATGCTCTCACGGTGTAAGCGTAAATCCTTTATTCGACAGTGAAGTCGTTCAAGTTCAAATGAAACAGAAACTTAGATGGATCGAAGGTAAAAAGGTCCCTGTGTGAAGTCCAAACAGGTGCCTCGGTACAGCGGCAGTGAAAATCAGTAATGATTCGAGGCCTTTGTTAAAGATGATCCTGGATTAAATTAGTTGTTATTACAGCATTTTCATTTTAGATTTGCAGGATTAGTGCGCAGTGGCCATCGCGTCCTGCTGTGCGTTTGCAGCGTAAGGCATTCATTCAAGCAGCATTTAAACCACATACCCTCATAACTCGGATAATTAGATCCCACCCACAGCAGGAGTCCGGACCACTGTCAATCTGTTGGATCAGCTAATTACCGCAATTATGCAGACACACACAGACACACACTCACAAACCCAAGAGACTGGTTTTAAGGAGCAAGTCGCTCGGCCTTGGGAGCTTTCTGGCTGGCTCTTTTTTTCATGCTTGGCATCAGAGGAGCCTTGGCTGCTCGTGAGATATAAAACTAAAATTAGAAATGGGTAAGAAGTGACCTTGAGACATAACATTTCATCAGTCCGGAGCATTTTGCTTCAAACTGTTGGTTTGTGCTGGCACAAAACTTGATGGGGATGAAGTATGAAGTTCATAGTTTTGGATGGGAAAGTTTTGCATGTAAAGCTGCATAGTTTGATTGTGTTACTCAAAATTTCAATTTGCTAATTCCCGCAGTAATAAAACCTGGTCGCTAAGCTGCTAGCCTTCGGTGTATTGCTCCTTGAGCTGTGACTCAGCTGTTATCTGCTGGGAAAGTCTTGGGGTTTTTTTTTTTTTTTTGTGATGTGGTGTAAAGTCAGTTTTAGTTGTTTTTGTACACGCTTTCAATCTCAGTATGTCCCACAAAATGAGATTGTATCATATTGTTCATGAAGCAGAGGTGTTTTTGTGTACTTGTCTGGGCTTGAGAGGGTTTGTAGAATGTTTTCTGTGATCATAGATAAAAATATCTGATATATTCTACCGTTCTTCAAGTCAGCCACCTCAGACCTGCTAGTGCTTGTTTTCTTGGAAGGATTGGTAATCTCAGCACAGTGAAACCACTTCTTCACCCGCTGCTCCATCGACTCGAAGCAGACTCGTAACGCGAAGCAGTCACCAGCCCTCGCTGGCTGCAGTCGGTGGCAGTGGAGTCGGACTCTGCGCAACCCTGCAACTCGAGATTCAAAACGACTGAATGACACCGAGTGCTGAGACTGAGAGCAGAAACCTGAGCTTATCTGTAATGATCCAGGCCAGACAGGAAAAACTGTAGCTGCTTAGAAATAACGTTACCTTTAAAATAAGGTCAAGGAAGTGTTTCAGTAGCAAATCGTTATTTTGATTATTATTATTAATATTTGGAAAACTAAAATTCGAATGTAAAATGTATTCAGTTGAGCGTCAGTATACCTGAGTTGTAAAGTCAGGTTTGTGTGTGGACGGAATCAGAGTCATTAGCAGTGCTCTAAACTAAATGCCTAATTATCTGGAGGTAATAAGATTATCAGCAGCATTTTGCCTCATCTCCCCAGTGTAACCTACCCAGCCTCTCCTAACGTTCTCATATCTCCTCCTTTGCATTCAGGCTTTTATGTTTTCCCCCTCACATCTGCCCTTTTCCTTTTTCCAGCCCTCCTCTCTCCTTTGTGTTGCTGCTGCAGGAAAAATGAGGCACATTTCCTCTTTGTTAATCACCATAATCAATGACTGCCCTGCCACCGTGTTACCCGTATCGCTGCTTTCTGCTGCCTATGTGCTCTCTCGGACTCCGGGGAAATGCGTTAGCTGCTCTGGAGCAGCTCGTGCTCTGTGCTCTGTGCATTATGAACCTTACTGCATACAGTAGAGCCTTTAACTCTAAAACACAAAGGAAACAAATAAGCTGAGCAGCATTTCTAGTTTTTGTATTCTGCACCACAAGCAGTCAGATTCCTAGCAAAAGCCATGTGCCCATAAATAAAAATAAGATTTAAAATAAATATTTTATATCAGGTTTGTATCATTTTATATAAGTTTTATCGATTTGTCTTGGCTTCAGCTCCAGGGTTGATGTAGTTGTGGTTCTCTAATGTAGCCGAGCATAAGGAGCCATATGCTGTTACAGCCTTGTGTTTACTCACCTTATAAAACTGCACTTTTACGTTTCCTTAATTCGAATTGTTCGGTGTAGGTGACAGCTAAAAAGTCAGAACCTGTCCCTAAACCGCACCAGTCTTCTAATTTCAGGAGATCGTAAGCAAATATTTGTTTTATGACTCCATATTTCTGCTGTTTAATCTTCCGCGCACCGTCATACGTCAGTGGCTAAGCTGTGTGTAGATAGAAAATACCTCTTATACGTGGTCTGCGATGAGGTTATCGCTGTGGGCTAAGTGTGTGGTTTAAAGGGCAGGCTCGTGGTAAAGCTGCAGAAAGTATGAAAATGCGGCAGATTGAGGGCTTAGAGATACGTCTGCGGCCTATAGGCGTGAACTCTGACTTTTAACTTCCTCCTATTCATGCCTAGAAATAGCGCGTCGTTGTGCCCATTTTTGAATCATGCTGACTGTCCTCCCCCTGGAGCATTACTGCATTTAGCACCTCGTCTCATGCCGTATTCTGCTGAGACTCTATCAATGAAATAGCGGCGGAATAACAACAAACAGTGTGTAGGTGTGAGCGATGTGTTTTGACACGGCCAGTCACTTTTGGCAGCTGTCCTCCGGAGCAGAGCCCAGGTCTGACGTTTGCTAATGTGCTGACTTTAGCACTCGTGTGTCCTTTCTTTTTTTTTTTAAATTTTTTTTGTGCGTGTGTCTGTGAGCGTGTTTGTGTGTGTGGGTGTGTGTGTGTGCACAGTCACGTAACACTGATGCAAACCTCCAATTGCCTGGACAGAAAGGGCCAAAAACCAGTGCCAGAAACCTCAGCAGGAATTTCAGAGTAGGCGTGTCGTGGGTATGTACTGCTTTTAGCCAATCGGCTCGCGGATTCACCCGGAAGTCGTGGTTTGGAACACGTGTTGTTGTGGCAACAAGGGAACTGAAAGGGTTGCAGATGGGGATGGGGGAAGAAAACGAGCCGTTTAAAGCCAGAGTGCAACCTGTGCAGGTCATTTAATGTGACTCTCGGATTTACAGATACAATGCCCACAAACCGAGAGAGATACTTTTGCACAAGTTAGTAATGTTAAATGTGGGAAATGTGAGCACACGGTTCTGCACGCTGAGGCTAACAGAAAGAAAAGGAAAAGGCAGAATCTTCTCCGAGGAGGCCGCTGGTGTAAAATATAGTCTCATCTTTTACAGCTGGGTCTTTGTCAGACACAGAACAAATGTTCTCTCCGCACTTCTGTTGTCAGCTAATGGACCAGCCCAAGATAAAGGCAGATCCCCGACGGACATACACACACATGCAAACACACAAAAGACACTGCATGCAACCCAACGTGCTCCAGCCCTGAAAAACTGCAGGTGCTGCACAATGAGGCGTTTGCATTGTGCAGCCAGAGTTAATTCCTTAAACCAAAAAGCAAGTGTAATGTAGACATTGTCAGGAGGATACTCGATATATGAGCTTGAAAATGAGTCTGTGAGAAATTTCTACCCCGGGGAGAAACGGGCATTACTGAAGTTATATTAACACTGCCTTTTACAAAAGAAGGACCAGGTTATCTGAAAACAAATCCAGGTTGGATTAATTACCGCTAAAAATCCTCTGCTACACATCACAGAATGTGTGTTCATTTTTCACCTGTTTTCTTCATCTTACGCTGCTTCAGCTGCTTAAATCTGATCTCATTGTTCTGTATCTAACAGACTTTGGACGTCTGAAACAAAGTAAAACTTTCCTGGTGGTTTTCTGCTTCCTGTCTGTTTAAACTGATGCTTTATCACTGATAACTTATCAAATACGACACTGTGTACAACATCCTGTGCGAATACAGCAGGTTTTAAATTGAAACCATAAAGATGTTTTTTCACACTGTATTCTTGAAGGATTTGCATCACGTTCTTCAGTAGTAAGCCTGCTTATACTGTGCATTTTTAAGAACAGGAGTCAGCTACTGTCTGATAAATATCAGGACTAATGTTAACACTACCCACATGAGTGAGATGGTGGGTCATGTGGAAAGTTTCTACAGGCTGCTCGGCAGTGCTGGGAAAACTAAGTACATCCCCTGATTCAGTAGAATGACCTTTAGCAGCAACAACCCAAAGTAATTGTTTTCTATATGACTTCAGGAGTCTCTGTTGTGGAGAAACTTTGGCACTCTCATCTCTGTTTCAGTTCTTAGAGGCTTGCATCCTTTGTTTATGCACAGTTCTCTTAAAGGTCTGGACTGTTGCAGCACCTCATTTCTTTGCTTTCTTTGCTGCTGTGCTTGGCGTCATTGTCCTGTTGCGTGACCCGGTGTTCATGAACGGTGCCCAGGTCGAGGCTGATAAACAGACCTGGCATTCTGCGTTGCAGCCAAGCATCTCCACTTTGCTCTCATCTGTCCGAAAGACATTGTTCCAGAAGTCTTGTGGTTTGCTCAGACGCACCTTTGCAAGCTTAGGCTCTGCTGCCATGTTGGTCTTTCTCCTGACCCTTCCAAACAAACAATACTTTTTCTGTGTTATTCTAAATGTGCTCTCATAAACATGAACATTTAGCATGTGGACTGAGGCCTGTAGAGTATGAGATGTAGCCTTAAGCTTTTCACAATTTCCCAGAGAACTGCATGGTCTGACCCTAGGGCGAATTTGTTGTGATATCGACACCTGAATGTTCCTCACCGGTAAAGGGCCCAAACTCCTGCTTTTACAGACGTGGTCACATTTGCTGAATAATAAGCTGCATTGCACATACACGTTTTTTTTTGTTTTTTTTTAAAAGATATTTAGATACTAAGCTGTTTTAAATGATAGCTGACAACTTGAAATTGCACGTTGGCAATTGCATTGTCCTTTTTCCTCTACACAGGTTTTGTTTACCTGCATGCAACCAAAGCCTGTAATTGGTCAAAAGAATTCAGGCTGCAGAAAGAAACCAGAAAACCCCTAATACCAGTAATCTTGTCCCTTGGCTATAGATTCATATGCGTAACTGTTGTATTAATTTGGCAGGCACACTTGTTAGTAATGTGGCGTCTGGTGCGCTTGTCTCTTGTAAGTGACACTGTGGCTAAAGAAGTAGAGAGATGGAGAGAGCCGAAGCGAACAAAAGAATGAAACATGAGATCGGGCACCTTCCCCAGCAGAGAAAAAGGGCTTTTTATTAAATCAGATCTTCAGTTTATGCCCTGTTTGCAGGCACAATGGCTGGTTTTCCCTCGAGAAGCTTACCGGCTGGCATTTCCTGCCCTGGGATGGCCCTGTCCAGATTAGAGGAAATTGATTTAATGGCTTCGGTTTAATGGCTCAAAAGACGGAATCCAGTGTGGATACTTTTTACTTATCGTTTGCTGTTTTTTTTTCTCTGCCTGTTGGAGCCTAATTTTCCGCATCTACTTTGCATCACTAACTTTATAAGAATATCAGTAGATAAGTGTGGATTTCTTACTTTACAGCTTCTGATGGTCTTTGGTTCCACAGACGGACACTTTGGATCGAGACCAGCAGTAAACTAACACCTACAGCCTCGGGCTTAGCAGTGGGGAGCTGGTACATACAAACATGGTTACACTGTTTCTGCTCAACAGCTATGTTTTGTAATGGGAGCATATAGTGAAGAAGCAGTGATGTTTAACCAGTTTACATCAGAAAAACAATCTGAATCTCTGTGCTTCAACTCCCTGTGTCAGTTAAAGGTGACTGGTAGTTTTCCAACAGGCCCTGCTCCAGTTAATGCAGCTTGTCGGTTCCAGTCCCCGAGGGGTCATTCAGGATGCACATCCTTATCTTTGCTTGGTGTTAAAGAGTCAGGACTGCACTGATACTGAGTGGCCCTCCTGCTTTGGAAAATAATCATTAGTATGAACAAAGGAATGAAGGTTTGTACAAACGGTTGCTGATGCCTGTCACAGCAACAGCAGCAGCATTATAAAAGTAAACACTGGGTGGGTTCGGACAGAAAGAGATATTGTGAACTTTCTATGGATTTTTAGCAGGGGAGGAATCTGCATTTGAGCACACAGTTTTATTCGTAGCGCTATTACAGCTGCACATAGGTGTGGGTTGGAGTCACACTGACGATACTCAAGTCAGGAGCTGAAACAACAAAACATATACATACTTAATCTTTGCAACCAGTGGAGTCACTCCTGCTGGCCATTAAGAAGAATGCAGGTAGAGGCCACTCATAAGTCCTTATCCTTAGAATAAGTGGACAAGAATGGATGAGCGGATGGATACATGGACTTAGGAGATGGCTGTTAACACATATTAGGTGGTGATAAGAATATTAGGTAATAAAAAAAAAAGTCAACAAATAGTGCTATTAACATAGATTATAAGACATTTATAAGTACTTTATATATAGTTTCTTGTGGTTTTTTTATGGCATTATTATGCCGTTAAACACTTAGTAAAAGACTTATTTATGCTTCTTACAAGTAACGTTTATTCACATAACTTTAATTTCAACCATTATCATTCGTATTTTAAATGCTTTATGCATAGAAGTGAAGTATATATGCTTAAACTATAATTCCATTACTTTTATTTTTGCAGGACAACTTTCAGGGATATCGATCTTTCTCGTGAATTCATTCATATTTATGTACGCTTGTCATGTTCCGCTCCGTGGGCTTGCAGATGTATTGCACACGTGTACTCACAGCTGCGCGTGTAAACAGAAACTTATAATAACAAAGCACTTAAAACCAGCAGAACATCTAATCTAATGTTCCGTATTTGTGCTCTTTCCACTTACTACTGGAAAATCCTTTTAGAGTTCGCATAAATATGCAAACTGAGAAGATGAAGAGAACATGAAGTACCAAGTCGACGTCAGTACGCATACAGAGAGCCCATCGCTTGAGTGTGCGAGTATATATGAGATGTTATTGTGACTTTTATTTAAAAAACAAACAAACGACAAAACGGTCAAATCCAAGTGCAACAAGCAAGCTCATATTAATTATCCTGCAAACCCGTGAGCTGATTGGGTGTCTCGGGTGTTCACAAGCACACAACAACCTTGTGCGGCACTCGTTTAGAGTGCAATTAATTAAGCACAGACACAATAATGATATGTGCTCACTCACCAAAAAACTGAAGATAACCCACGGGTTCTCTGGCGATTGAGTAAGGTAATTATATAGCTGTATTCAATGCGATTAGCTGTAGCATACCGAGGTCAGGGAGGGGACGCACACGCACACACACTTGTGTTCTTTCACCGTTGCAGGGGGACTGTTAGCGAAGAGAAGCAGGATGGCTCCAATCCTCTTTCCCAGTCCCCTAAGGTCCCATGTTATTTTAATGTTTCCCATCTGACGTCGGCCATGCGTGTCTGGTTCTGTTAGTTAGCAGCACAGGGGAGGCAGCGTAGCCAGTCTGTCTCCTGCGCTCACTCGTGCAAGTGTGCATGGCGTGTGTTTGAGTGCGACAGATGAGGAATCGTAGTGCACTATCTAGGTTATCTATTCGGACTGCTTGTTTAGTTGCAGAAGAGCCTTAAGGGCTGTGATTATGAGTCACAATGCACTGGTTTAAGTCTTTGCCTTTTGTTGGTTTTTAAGATGCCGATATAAATAATTCAAACAGCTACGTTGTGCATTGATCACCATGGATCTACAGCACCTTACAGCTTTTCATGGAATTGCACTGTTGGGGAGTTTATTTTGGGGTTTTTTTGCAGTGATATCTGTATTTTTAAGTTGACTGGATTTTTTTTTTTTTTAATAAGTACACATCATAGCAGCTGCACTCAGTATATCCGCTCATGTCCTAAATATTCTTTGTTGAAGGGATTAGAGGGTATAGAGCAGATTTTGGCAGAGGCGTTCTTCGTAAATAGTTGAATGGAGCCATAGTTTGACTTTTATTTTAAAATCCTGCATTAGGTAATGAGTTACACGCCATTGCTTTGCCAGTAGAGGCACCAAGAGGATGCGGCTATCATTATATCAGCTTCACAAATAATACATTTCGTGTTCAAACAGTCAGTAAAAGACATCCCCATAGGGGTGCTACATTCAAAGCGCCAGCTGAAACTTCAATGAGATCAAAGAGCATGCGTTTGCTTTACAGCCCAATTACACAGCAAAGGTAAAAACTGTCCAACTCAATCTTTCCACATGTTTAAAAAACACGCACGCCAAACTGTGAGACTATATCCAAATATGTTGGTGCGTAATTGGTTTATAACTTCATCCCCATGCAGCTGATGAAAAGAAGTGGCTGCCAGTACAGGTGCTGGATTTTAATCTTTCATCTGCGGAGGAAAGAAAGCTAAAAATGCCATGTTGCTGCCGGCACTTTTTAAATAATTGTGCTTCAACACGCTTCTTTTTTTTTTTTTATCATTCATTCACGCTACCGCTGCATATCCACAGAGGCTTAAATATTTCATTTTTTTTCAAAAGAGGTCCGAGGATGCAAAGTTAGAATTGTGCAAACATAAGAGGGAGAAGCTGGGTGAGACAAAGGCCTGCCTCATTTACTCGCTCAAACAGACCCAAGTTACGTGTATTTGCTTCAAGCCATGCCAACGTAAACTCCACCTTAAACTTTTATTTTGGGCGCTGCGCTGAATGCACCGCATCATCTCAACCACCCATTCATTAGTTTTATGAGCCACTGGTAAACACCCAAGGTTGACTTTGATAAAAGCCATTTGCTGTCAGTTCTTGCATTAGTTGCGTTTACAGGCTTAAGAAAAACGTAAGTACGATAATCACATTGGACTTTAGGTTTTCAGACGTTACCCTCACAGTTTCATTGTCCCTGCAGTGCCACACAGGATATTTAAAGCTTTATTTGACATCATCTGTTGTCATGAACAAACCATGAAGTAGTTTATATCTAGGAATGTCTTGCTGCCATGTTTTTATTGACATGGCACGCACAGCACACCCCAGTTTTACTAAATAAAATAATATTTTTTAAATGTGATGTTGACTTTGGGCTGCTTCAAAAACTACTGATGCATTGTTGCTGGTTAAACACGCGGTACTGCTAAAATAGTCAATAGTTGTGGGAATAGTTTCGGTGCTTTGCATGCACCTGAGTTACAGATAAGCCTTTGCAGAAAGATGACACCCTTCAGATGTCTTATCAGGTGTCAGCATCGCTCGTGATCGCACCTCAGCCTTTCCCAAACAGCTCGAGACCGCTAAGAGACAAAACAGGAATCCTATGTGGTTTTGCACCTTTATGTGGTGAATGAGATGTCTAAAATGCCGTTGCTGTAGCTGTTAAGAATCTCTGTGCCGATCAATATATTGTTTGAGGCGTTGCTGTTCTTTATCGGGATCCCATGAGATGAAAAAAACTTTGTTGTTGTTCACCGTACCCTCCGAGTGTCCCACTTGCACCAACCACCCTCAATCACTGACATCAAACAGCTAGTGCAATGCCTCCTAGCTGCGTCTCGCGTACAGGCTCCTGCCAGCACCTCACGTCTGTGCCGAACTCAGCATTCGAACAGCATCGGGACCCCTCCAGGTGTGATATTTTATTTAGCAGAAGCTGCCTGGTTTGAATTCCCAACCCTCTTAAGCGGGGATATTGCCATCGTAGGTAGCTGTTGCCTCTCAGCATCTCAGGATGCTGAGAGGCAAGTACATGTATACGTCATCTGTCACACAAAGGTCTTCTAACGTGACAAATGTGTACAGATTTTGACTGTGGAAACGTGATATGCAGTAGTCAGTGTTAGCCCTAACAACAAGCCTTTTAGTCTGTGTTATTTAGAGATGGTGTACAATTGCTGCTACCGCAAGATAAAACCTTCAGGGTTCGTAACCCTTAACATTAAATGTTTCTGATGAATATATTTCCTGTATCTCAGTGCTGTGTACAAACTTATCAGACTAGTGAAACAGAGTGAAACCTCTGCTTTTTTGTCCTCAAATGAGTAAGTAGATGTTTATCAGGCATCTGATAAAATAGAGAGGCAACTTAAGACATGAATTGCTCTGTATGGATATATGTATTGGGCCAACCCCTTTAATTCTTGAATTCAGTTGTTGTCAGTCCTGGTATCACAAGTGTGTAAAATCAAGCACCTAGCCATGTAAACTGCCTTTGAAAACATTTGTTAAAGAATGGTTTCTTCTTAAGATCTCACTGAATTTAAGGTTCTGTAATCTGATGGCAGCATTGAAACAAGCCAGTTTGTGAAACTTCTTCCCTTAATGATAATCCTTGATGAGCTTGCAAAGTGGATGCGCTTAGGATCCACAGCACTGGACAGTTACAGAGCGGGGCTTCTCATTGCTGAGGTGCATAGTCTGTTGAGTCAAAGCTCCCTGTGCATGGGTTACCATGCCTGTGCAGATCCTACACAGAGTCTATAGGTGTCATATGTAAGTCGCCCAGTACTTTTGTCCATATAAAGGGTATGTCTCCAGAGAGCCACACGATCCCTTAGTGACATCCTTTCTTTAGTCTTTATGCCATTAGAGTCCTGACCCAGTAAAAAAGTGCAGATGGAAGAAAATAGAAGATGGGTAATTAGAGGAATTTTGATCAAAGAGTTGAGCATTATTAAGAAGAACAGTCTGACGCTGCCTGTCTCCACAAAGATATCTAGATCTGCATTACTTTTTAATATTTTCTTGAACATCAAGACAGTGCCTCCAATTTTTTTTTAATTTGATTTGTATCAGCGAACACCCAAAATGTCCAATATTGTCACAGTGGTAAATGAGCCTATTAAAACCTCCTGAATCCAAATGTTATTTAAGACTTCATTCAGCAGTCCAAAAGCTAATGCTGGTAAAGCTTATAATGCAAATTCACCCATAAACAAACCAACCAAATCACATTTCCTGCTTCAGATAATGAACCAGGAAATGTTTATTATCTTTGGAGACAAATGCAAATTTGAAAGGATACTAAACACAGGTTTAATATTTTTTTTTTTCTAATTTAGTGTGCTAGCACTCCTGTTGCTAGACCCCAGCAACCTCAGATATTACCTAAATTTTCATTGTTTTTTGGTGATTAATCCACAATGTTAAAACCCGCCTTCGTCCCATGACCGCTGCGTTGCCCTAATGCCAGAGAAATGTCTGCTTGAGCAGTTTCACGGCCGTCATTCCAATATGTGCTGAGAAATTTCAGTCACACTGCTAGAGTAGCACCTTAATAACCCATTTGGCTTCTTTTTAATTATAGTTTTCTTTGAATCATTTATACACACAAACTGACCTTGTCAGTTGATGGCACTCTGTAATTTCAGTGAATCCGTGGTGACCACTTAAGTTAAAATTAAGTTGTCACGTAGCCCTAATTTAATGTTTTATGCACCATTAAGAAGCAAGAATCGGCAGCACATTCTACCACGATCTGCTTCGTCAGCAAGAACAAGCACTTTCACAAAGCCTCAGTGGCACGAATATTAAAGCTTCATGGTTAATTACCTAATAACATCTCACAGTATCAGTCTTCTGTTCATCCAGGGACAGCAGGGACATCTTTGAATCTAATTTGTTGCACATTGCACCACTTTGTAACCCGATGTAGATCTGATGCGATCAAATGAAATCAAGTAACATGAGGGCTGTTTCAAAAATTGTATTATACTTTTGATTTGCCCTCCAGCTGCTATTTTGTTTGTGTCTTGTTTGCGTTTCTCAGCAGCAGGGAGGAGTGACAGTAACATAAAACAGAAATGTGAGATGCGCCTCGTAAAGGGACGAAGCCACGTCCACCCTGGATCGTCTCAGTTTAATTCAATTGAATTTGCGGTAGACTCGTGACAAAACAAAGACTGAGCTTTGAGTAATTAAGAAACAATCACAAAGGAAAGCTGTAAGAACATCTGTATATCTGAGCAAGCTGGCAAGTTGACATTAATTGACCACCCATTAGACTAATGATAGATCACATGAGCTCCAGGCAGCTGGGGCCACAGGCTGGCTGTTTGCGATAAGGCCGCCGAAGAGGCATGTTTGTCTTTGGGTGCAGCTGTTGGTGGAGGGTGGTGGCTGCAGCATAATGGGCTCCTTTATGATGCCCATCTGAGCTGATGCACAAGCGGCATGCTCTCAATTTTGTTTATTACTAATTACATAATTAACTTTGTAACTTTTACTTCTGTACACCACTATAGTAGATTTTACATTAACCAAGATGTGATTAATGTGCAGACTTGCAGCTTTTATTCTGAAATTTTCATATTGTATATTGTACTGCATACAACTCGTTTACAGTCTACATCTACATGCCTGACCTTTCCATGTACAAAGGCTGCATTTCCTCCTTTGAGATGCTCTGCTAGCTCTTTACTGCAGTCGCCTCCAGTTGCTGCTTATTTCCTTCGGTTTTGTATTTAATAACTTAAAAGCATGCTCCAGGCCACTGAAGGCCTTGGCCATTTCTTTGCTTTAAGAAACTCTTGAGGTACTTTTGCGGTTTGCTTTGGGTCATTATCTGTTTGCAAAGTCTGATCAGTCAAATGAAAGTGATGAGCTTTTTATCTTCTTGTTTCCGTCAGTCTGGTTTCATCAGTCCAAAGATTTTTCATGAACTTTCCAGGCTCTCTAGATAATCTTTCTTTCCTGTTCTAGTTTGCACCTTGTTGTAAACGTTCTATATTCCCGTTCGTTAAATCATCTCTCGTTTGTAGCTTATCTCCTCTAGAGGGATCTAGACTTGGCTGGATGGTGTAAAGAGGTTTTTCTTCCTCCACTAGTCTTGTTTTTCGTGATCTTTTGGGCCTTTTTGGTATTGCTGAGACTTCTTTTTAAGTATGTACCAGACTGTTGATTTGGCCACTTCTAGAGTTTATGCTGTTGTTTAGTGGGTTTATTTTGGCTTCTCATTCCTAATGGTGGCCCCTTTCGCTTGCATCAACACAACTTTGGACCTCCTATTGAGGTTTTCAGTGAAAAGCTATGAAATGTAAGTTTGGTAAATTCCAGACCTTTTATCTGCCTAAGTACTTGTGAAATACACCATAAAAACTCGTCAGTCAGTTGTTCAGTTAGTTTTAGGCCCCTGAAAATGCGGAGTGTATAAAAACATCTGTAGTTTCTGAACAGAAAATGCAAAACATGCTGAAAGCGGCAAAATAACATAAATTGCATCATTGTGCAAAAACATGTGGACTGACTTTGTAAGCATTGTCTGAAAAGTTGATACTAAACATCCTGTTTACTGTGCTAAATGCTGAATTTGGCTTTAGGCACAATATACTGTTAGCTTTAGAATAGAATGCCTTTATTGTCACTATAGAGTTGTACAGTGAGATACAGAGCATCTCTGTTAGCTTTACTAGTCCCGGTGTGCCATGACTACACACAGCCCCGTCACATCTCCGTCTATGATGTTAATGCCAGTGCCAAAGCTTGGCGGTGGATCTTACTGGCCCTGCGTTACATCACTGGGCTAATGATGCTTAGCTCATTCACTATTTATGTCACTCGGTTTCTCTTTTAACACGGTGGAGAATAATAGCCTTCTTCTGAACTTTATTCCCTGAGATATGAGTCACTATAACAGAGGCCACATTTGATCTCAGGTTTTTAAGTCTTTATTGCTGCCCTGGTGTTGGCTGAGTCCCACTTGACTAATGGGAGCAGTGGAAGCGTCTGTTGGCAGTGCACTAGTCACTGGATCTGCTCTTACACACTGTGTGTGGCCGGTGAGCCAGTTCCAGTAGTTAATTGATTGTCTCTCAGTCACAACAGCTTATTTGTCTTTAATGTCACGGCTGGGTCAAACTGATAAATGAACAAATTATTTCAACAGCAGTGTCTACATGAATCCCTCTCGCCCCTATGCTCTCCATACTGCATTGCTATCTTTGGGTAAAACATGCTTGGGAATCTGCTCTTGGTATGCTCTCCGTGCTTGGTGTGTTTTTGATGTTTTCTAATGTTTTGGCTCCTTTGCTTACTCATCCTCCTTCTAAAAATAGTGGCTAGCTCATGATGCTGGTATTTTGGAGTGATTTTATTGGACCGCGCAGGAGGAAAACACATAAATGTAATGCACGGGTAAATGTTTTTTGTGCCAGCTGCTAGTGCTCCCACCAGCCAGGGCGCGCTCCCTAAAGTCACACTTGTTGGGAAGCTCTCTGTGCACCTTCACTGTCTCTAACGTCTGGCTCCGTTTAGTGGCAGAGGTGGCATTTATATGGGTTACCAGGTTTACCATCACTTACATTTTACTGGTTGAAAAAGAAACAGCGCAGATGAAAAGAAGCTGATGTTGTTTCCACATATAATAGTCGTACTGTTGTATTGCCAGAACTACCGATCAGATTATTGCATAGCAGAAATAAATGCATGCCTTTGTTTTTTATTTCTTTTTTTAATGCATTTGATTGGCAGCTAATTTGGGTACCAAATAGTTACCAACAGACAGACACAACATGTTCTTCATGTGCACAGAACCTGTTTATTTCTTTATAAATATTATTCTTCGAAAAAAAAAGTTCTGTCTCATGTGTTGCATGGCGAGCTAATCGCATCTAGTCTGTCACAAGCGTTGCCTGTCTCTCGTTAATATAAAGCTGGGATGTGAGCAGATACTCATTTAGCACAGTGGGATTAGAAATGGCCCCCAGTGAGAAGCTGGGACTTCAAGTCGTCCTTGTGACATATACCTGTTTTCAAGAATATCTTGTCTATTGTTAATGGATTTGGTTCTAATTGCTAACAAAATAATATAAACTGGCTCTTGAACACAGATTTGTCTTGATGGAAAGTATGTCGAGCCCCTGGTGAACTCGTGACCCTAAATTATTCAGTGTCAAAATGTTCGCTGGGTAGCGTTGTACATAACTGCTGTGTTCAAGTACACCATGAAAAAATGACGTCTGTCTGTGCGGGAGGTCACCAGCGGCTCAGTGGAGTGAACAGTTAGAGTCACTGGTTTCTTCCTGTCCATACTGGACACTGTGACCACTTTAATGCGATTGTTAAACCCTTCGTTTCACTTAAGCAGAGAAATCTTTCAATGCTTTACTCGTTTTAGCGTGTAGAATATCCATTTGTGCGACTGTTCCTCCACCCCATTTGTTTAACTCAAAAAAACCAATGTCTAATTTATCTTAGTAAAATTAATAATAGATGTTTTGCTGGACTGAGGATTGGTGCTGTGAGTCCCCATCTCTTTCATTATTGCCACATTAAGTGGAGAACTCCCAGTAGCCTTTCCAGCTGTCTGCTTTTGTCTTGGTTCTCCCTCTCTGCCGGTTTTCCAAACTCCAAAAGTAACCTACTCTTAATATTATCAAGCATTAAGTCTACAGGTGAAATTTTCTAAGACAACATGTAGGTACATCTGAGCTCATTCTAGTGTATAATGGGAAGCATCGACACTTGTTTTGTTTGTAATAAAGAAAATAGAATTTTGCAAAGTAGAACCGTGTCTATTCAAACTCATATAAGATGATGTGAAAAAAAGACTTTAGTAGGTCAGTTTCGTTCTTCAGCATCAGATCAAATATGAAAAACAGAACTATATGAAATAAAAGTCCACTTTAGTTTATCTGATTATTGGCATTACATTTTTCCGCCTCAGACTTTTTCGCCTTTTGGACATTTTGGGGAACTGCCACCATAATTAGCCTTTTTACTTCTCGAGGCAGGGCTAAAAGCAGGTCACAGTGACCTTTTGACCACCAAATTCGAATCAGTTTATTAAAGAAATTCCCTCGACGCGTTCAAAAGATATCACGCTTGTGAGAATGGTGTGGACGTACAGCCCACGCGCATGCATCCGCCCGCGACCGTCGCCGGCAGAGGCGACTAAGGAGAAAGGTGGCCGAGAACTCAGCTGGCACGACCGTGTGTCGATGAATTATTGTTTGCACCTGTGAATACAAACAGCTGTGTTTCTGGAAGGTTGTGAGAAAGCGTGTTCCCTTCTCCGTTGTTGAGGTATGTAGGTGCCCGCATGCACCGCCATACTGCACATGCACTGTAAGTCGAACATGTACAGATTATTGTGTGAGGTCGACATGCCTCCAATCCTTATCTGGCTTCTTTGTTTGGGTCCCACAGGCGCCCTCCCTCGCCTCTCTGTGCTTTACTTAGCTGGTGTCTTTTGTTTCTACCTTGTCTTTGATTCAGAGGAGCCTGTGGGTGAGAGCATGTCGGGGTCAGCACGCCAAACTAATGCAGCGATGATTTTTTTTCTTTTCTTTTTTTTACCCGTGTAAGGGAGACAGAGTGAATGCGCTCCTTTGGCAGCCTAAAACACCCTGCAGTGTGGTGAACTCTAGGCCACTGTACCCGCCTGACCTTTCCATGTACAAACATCTATACAGCATGTGGTGCCTGCATGATTTTATCTATACTGTAAGTGTATGCTGGGCTTATTTGAATATGTGTGTGGTGGTATGTTATACACAGGTTCTCTGAAGTGTGAAAGCGCCCCTCTGCCGTCTGCGTCTCATAGCATCTGTGGCGTATCTGACTCAACAGGACTGTCCCACTGCAAATGTCCTGTTGAGTCACGTTTGGCTTCCCCCCCCCGAGGGGAAACGCAGAGCTGCATAGCACACATAATTTTGTGGGGGGGTTTTTTCATTCATTGTAAAGTTTATTAAAGAACACATTGATAAAATCGCCTTATTTGAATCTGAATTTCCACACTGTGTTAATATTTTATTTAAACTCATTTCCTCACCTTGCGTTACCTCGTCTTGTTTTGAAAATTGAAAATTTTGACTGATCTTATCTTTTTTCTTTTCATTCATAAAAGCTGCACTCTTAAATACTAAGACATAGTTTAATTATAAAGCAACATCGGTTTAAAGTTTGTTATCACAAGTCTCCCTGACCGAGTCCTGATGGAGGTTTTAAGTTTTAAGCGTAGGTGTTTAATTTCTTATGAGTTCATCTTTTAATTTTAGGAGAATAACTGCATTGTTTCTTTCCATGCACAGTGCAACTTACATAATTCAAAGCATGCTAGACTTAGAAGGGTTTTTTTTTTTTTTCCCCACAGCTTTGAAGATCAATATCGTAAAATAATTGTTGGTTTGATGATTTCATTTGCTCAGCTCGAGCTGAAACAGGCAAACCTAAACAGACCAATTTTGCTCTGACTTCACGCTCTCAACGTGCAAAACCTCTGGATCCCTTCATGTAACTGTGTTGTTTAGCCATCAAAGTCCAATAAAAGGCTTTTGATGTTTTGTTGTGAAGCTGTCTGAGAAGAAAAATGTGGAAGGTAGACGAGCGAAGATATAAGCTGGAATCGCACCTGCGCAAAGTCAAGTGCTGTGCTTGTGCCTGAGGGATTGGTACACGTGTGCACGCGCAGACGAAAAAAAAGGCGTATGAACGCCCACGTGTGCTGCAGTATTTGAGGCCCTCTCCGCTTCGAAATTTGTTTTGGTTATTGTTCATTTTAGATGTTTGACCTTCACTGTGCAGAACAATAAATGTGTACAAATTGGCACTGGAGGGCTGTTTTCACATTCATTTTACTAAAGTGGAAAAGTTTAATTGAAAATCAAAGTTTTGCATTTCTGACGCGCTTAAGATCATGACCTGTGCCAAGTCCAGGAATCGTTCAAGATGTGGGTTGCAGATGAAACGACCGACTGCTGCGAATTGGCTCTGTATGAACGCATTTAAGTGGAACTGGGAAACTGGAAACCACCAACGCACGTACAGTGTAAAACACGGCTGTTTTGCCACTTGGGCTGGAGTACACACAGCCTACACAGGCACGTGAGAAGGAGGAACTAGCAGTTGGTGATGTGTAAACCAAAAGTAAACAAATTACTCAACCAAGCATCACTACGGCATTTGCTAGCTGCATTGCATATAACAGGAAGAGCGAATGGTGGATGGGGATTACTGATGTGGTTACATGGTGGTAAAAGAGGGCTTTGAACAAGTGGTTCGAAGCAACCCAAGATAAAATATCCCAGGCAGAACATTTTTTTTAATAATGTGACAATATTGTGTAGTCATCTGAAGAGTTACAAGGTTGTTACTTAGCATTTTAGTGTAAGAAAAACTAAGTAGTTAGAATTTCCAAGGAAAACTCTGTCTGGGCTACTGTTGTGCTTATATTTATCATGTTGTGTGACTGTTTCGAGGTTTTGCAGACACGTGACCAACAATCCTTGATGCTAACTTGTTCAACACGTACCAATACAGTGGTAGCGTAGAGTTAGGTGACATTTGGTCCTTTCACACAGGAGTCTGCTTGCATATTGCCACGGTCATAGTTTTCAAAGAAGTAATGGAAAATGCATTAAAAGTTGTGCCTTTTGAAAACATGTTGGCTGCCTTGCTGAGCTGCAGCTTTTACTCTGCGACGCTTTTTTTCGAGCCGCACTGCTGCCAAGCTAGTAGTTAGCAGGTGGTTTGCAGACAAACGTGAAAAAACTACCAGACGCTGTAGTAAACGAAGCAATCACCTCTGTCTTTGCACAGAGTTCCTTCAGCGAGAGCAAGCAGCGACCAGTCGGGTGGGAAATGCACGCTTTTCCCTAGCAACCAATGCTTGTATCACATCTAATATGGCAACCAGCTCTTGAGCAATTTACACATGACATCATGTGAGAAACCTCAACATAATAACATCTCATATTGGGCTGTAACGCTTCTGCGGTTTGCTTCGTGTGAAAATCGATTCACACTTTGAAATTAGTAGTCTGTGATCACTGATGGTATCTCTTTGGAAAAGAAGAATGGACTTGCACTAGTAAATGCTGCACTCACTGAGAAACACGTTCACCACATTTTCCATTAGTTTGGTAAGATACGTTAGATAACTTTAAAAAAAAAGGAACCGCCGCCACTCATGGTTAGGTCCAGCTGGGGGTCAGTGTAGGCCTGGCAGCCTGACCGCAATGAGGGCTCCAATGCTAGCGAGCGTGCTCATTGGTCTCCTGAAATAGTAAGATGGTAATTTAACAGGAAAAATGAATAACAGACCTGTTGAAAACTGCAACAGGTGTCTGGACCTGCATCTGACTGACAAAGCTTAAGGCAGCACTATTTTTTTTAATTTATGTTTTGACATTAGCAAACACATTTGAGCTAATCTTCTCTCACTGTTCACCGTGAACTGGCATGTGCGTACTTGGAAGGAGAGTATATTTTTGCTTTTGATGTGCATTTTCTTGCAAACTGGGTTGTAAATTTCGCCTAAAATTGTGTCTTAAAAGTCTTAAACTAAACTTACATATGCTGGCAGACACACTGGAAAATCACAGCAGATGCGTTTGCATTGTTCTATGTTACATACAACATATAATATGCTTTATGCATATTTACATAAATGGTGCACACTCTCCTGGGTACATAAAGCACTCACACGCTCACACACTCACCACAGATACCCTACCACATACTTCCAACACATATTTTAAAGAGTCTACCCGATCATTACGCACATTCCAAACCCAAAAAGGCAGAAACAAAAGGCAGAGGTGGCGATGATGTGCTGCCAACAGCTCGTCCCGGCCCTTTGCCCCTCCTTTTTCCTTCTAAGCATCGAGCGGGGGCTCTCTTTCTTGAACTTTTCCCACAGTTTCATCATAGGAGGCATCTGACTGCACGCTCTGTTGTTTTGTGAGAGTGACTGAAACGAGTGAAACGGTGTCCTGGATTGAATCCCAAATGGCTGCTTTTGTCTCAATGACTGTAACAGGTTCTCCTTTTTTTCAAGTTTAGTAGCAAATGAAGTAAATTGAAGGGGAATGACGCCAGTGGAGACAGATAATCAGTCATCAGCACACACGGTCACATGCAGGCTCACCTCCTGGGGTGTTTGTGGGATAGGTGGAGCCTGTCTGAGCACACATTGTAAAGGTGTGCGCTCTGCTGCTTCCACTCTTTTTACTACCCGGTAACTAAGATGCAAAGACATGTGGAAGTAGCAGAAAATTCATCCTGACATCCATCAACCCAGCGCATTTTTTTGTCCCTCTCTGATTATTTTTTTTTTAATCGCTGACACATATTCTCATGCCCTGTCTGGGAGATTTTGTATATATAGGCTGCCACATGGACATGATTTTCCTTGTGTGTGTGTGTGTGTGTGTGTGTGTGTGTGTCTATGAAAGAAAAACAAAGAGAAAGCATGGGGTAAAAATATGAAATGATTGAGTAACCGTTTCATTTTATTCCCCGGGGACAAAAACTCAAGATTTTGCACTTTGACAGACTTGGCTCTCGCCAGTCTCTCCTCCCCCTGCTTTTCTTATTCACAGCCCTATCATTTTCTTCTGTTGTGCCGTCTCTCTGAGTCAACGACAGAAGTAAGCTGCCCGTCCGCTTCATCTGTTCTGACAACGCTCGGAGAGCGAGCGAAGCCCCGGACACCGGGGACTCTGACATGCTGCGTGCGCACGTCATGTGTGGATTGCCTGGCTGGCCGTGTGTCTGTAAAATGTAAATGTGTGCAAATGTTAGCCTTGATCACCGTGCACATGTGGGCTTCGGTAAGCTTGTGTGTCCGAGTATGACAGGAGGTTTGCTGGTAATCAGAACCAGGACCACACAGGCATTCGGGCTGGCTGGTGGGAATCGGGGGGCCCCCTTGCTCTCGGCACCCAACATGACTTTCTGCCAAGAAAATCACCTTCCAGCCTTTTGGCTCTACCTTTTTGTCCCTGCCAAGTTCTCCTCCCCCTTTACCACCTTCTCCTCTTTCACAGAATCCTGTGCACATAGCTAGAAACGATTGAGATTATACTGCGAGGTGGGCGTAGTTATTGCTCCGTGGAGCCCCGGGGCCTCACCAGGTCTTGTGGGCTTCATTACTCCGGTGGGTGGGAGGCATTGGTCGGGGGCATATGTAGGAATTGACCATGTGGTCCTTTGTGAGAGTGTATGTGTGTTTTTGTGGACTCTTTACAGTATGTGTTTTATTGCTCATTACAGAGGTGGCTGAGATGTGTAGATGAATGGGAGGTCTTGAGGGGGGGTTGCGAAGGGTGTCGCGGTGTGTGGTTACACATGCAGCCTGCAGCAGGTCAGCTCTGTGTCTGAAAAACACCTGTATGTACATTCAAGTCAGAGGCAGTTCATTTGAGTTCTTGCGGGCTATCAGGAGGTGAAAAAGGGGCTGATTTACATTCTGAATATGACTGCCAGCCTGAGTAAAGCTTTTATGTGAATAGCGCAGATATTGGAAGTCATATTTTTCAGTCTGCCAGCCTTCTGCAGTGAAATTGCAATATTTAAAGCATCGAACAGATGATGACAGACTATATTGCATGATAAACTAAAGAGCCTGATGAATGCTTATACATTAGTACGTCTGATGTCTTTAAACAGGCTGACAGCAGTTGATCTGAATAACCGACGTGCACGGCTCACTCTTGCACTGTTTGAGCTCTCAAATATGGTCGGGATGGCCTCAGTGTTGTCAGGGGTGTCATCTTATACACCGCCAGTTGTCATCACGCATGCATGCAGCGAGCACATTCCCAGGATGTATATAGTATAATGTAGCAGTTGGACTTGTATGAAGGTCCGTGCTGCACTGTGAGAAATAGAAAAACTTGAAATTCAAAGTAAAAGTTGTATAACTGATTACAGCCAGTGAAGACCAAAGCACACGTTCCCGTTTCCGTGAAGAAACCAGATGATGTGGGGCTGAATCTGAATGTTTGCCTTCCCAGCGGAGCTCAGACCGGCTCCCCCTCAAATCTAAACCCATCCCAATTTGTTTAGGCTTTTCCATTTCTCTTGATGATTTGCACATATTTATTTATATGATTTTGTTTGTGCTCTTGTTTATGCACTTGACACGAGTCTGGTTTGTTTTATTTGCACTGCGGCTGGTGCCTGCATCACCCAGCCTTGTGTGTAAACGCTGAGAAAGTGAACGCACACTGGAAGACACAAAATACTCACTGCTAGGCTTGTGTAGTGCAACTTGACATGCACGGCTGCTGCTGCTTCGCAGTCAAATTCATACAAATTCAAATGATCAAAACAAAAAGGTCAATATGGAACATGAAGCAGCTGAAAGGATGAAAACGGTCAGCGGTGCCGTCGTGGCTTTCTGTGCATCACGGTGATGTATCCTTGAGCAGAGTTATACTTTGTGGGACCCCAAACTGTGAGCGGTATCCTTGACGTGCACCACAGCTCAGGTGGGTTTTCTGGATGATAGCTGGAAAATGATCAGAGAGGGAGGAGTTTTTTAACCGTTCTGCAAACATTTCTTTTAGCGTTGTAACGTTGGGAGTCTGTGGGCATTGACTTGCTTTTGGAGCTAGTCTCAAGTGGCCACTTGAGGAACTGCAGTTTTTGACACACTTTTTTTCTCAAAGGTTGTTCCTATTACCTCGATGTGCAATTAAATCTGTTCATTGTTTGCTCTCAGCTTAAGGGGTCACAATAGGACCCTGCTTTTCCACAACATTTTTTGTGTTGCAGAAACTAAGCTTGTTATAAACCAAGTTGTGTTTAAAGCCGTCTGCTCTTGATGAGGTTTTTCTAGGTTCCGGCGAGTTTGCGTTTTACGCTCATTCACAAACATATCAGTACTGATAATTCCGGATAAGCCTGCCCTCGCTGTGGCCTTCTGGGAGTTTTCCTGTTGCTCCATCACATATCTGCAAAAAGGAGACCTCTCCCAGGGCTGTTGATATGGCAACAGTAACTGTGGGTTCAGTGAAAAGGAGCGAGCGAGACGGGAGGGGAGGAGAGGGAAATCGGAGTCCCAGATTGCTGGCACAGTTGGATAAAGTTACCCGTGCAGTCAGCCTGCTTGAGTGTGTGTATGCCCGCGCGCACACACACACACACACGAACGCACACACACACACACACACTGAGGCACGTTAGGCTCGGCGCCCAGTCGCACCACAGACGCACAAACTCTGATCTAGTATCAGCACCGCCAGCTCACTCTGCCTAATGTTGAGACACACTTAATTATACAGTAACACACACATTAATAAATGCACACGCTCGCACACTGAAAACAGAATTTCCTGCTCCTCTAGACTAATTATACCACCTGCACACGCTGACACGCCACACACTCACACCTTTTCCCCTCTGGTAGAGTGACGTTTGAGCGTACACAGAGGAAACTCTTCTCTTGCATTTCAGTCTTAAAGTTAAACCTGGTCCCTGCACTGGTGACCGTTATGGAAAAAGTTATTTTATTTTTAAATAGCTAGCGCTGTAGCTGTGTTCCAAGTCCTCCTGGGACTACTTAACGTGTACAACCTAGGGCAAGAACACCTTTGGCCTCTCTAGCTTATTTGCCATCCCGAAGTGGACCTGTGTGATTGAAGTAGTAGCAGTTGTTTTATATATTTCTTAATGCTAAATAACAGCTTTCTGTATCTGTGCAGTGTACTCATACAGTTTATGGATGCACCTTGCTACACAAGCTTCCCTTTTTTTGCTGTTACCTTAACACTCCACCTTCTTATCCGAGTACGGTCAGTACAGCAAAAAGAACAAACAGAAACAACATAGAAGTGGGTAAAATTGCTGAAATCAAGGCTTAAAAAGCAGGATTGCACTAACCAGTGGGTGATGTCATGGTCCATCATTTATTTACAGATTATAAAAGAGATAAGGGGCGGGTGGGTGAATGTCAACCACTCTTGCTGATGCAAGTTAATTCTTTAACTTCCAAAAGGAGCCATCCTCCATCCATCTGTCGTCTCTGTTAGCTGCAAGGAAATGGACAAGTATCAGGAAGTGGAAGTATCTCGAAAATCAGCTGTGGAAAACTTGCACGTACACTATACAACCTCCAGTTTCACAAAATTTGCTTTTTTAATAAGCAGGAGAAACAGCTGAGTGTGTGTTTGTAAGAGTAGGTTAGGGAGAGGCTTAGCTTAGCTGCACTGAAAGCAGTGAGCTGCAGGTCGCCGTCGAAAAACCTCAGCTGCAACCTTTTGTCGGGAGCTCTGCTGCACTCAGTGGCCCGCCTTAAAAAAGAGAGAGAAACAACAGCAATCGGTGGAAAAGAGGAAACTCCAAGAGCAAAGAAATAGAAGCGAGCTGGATTTGTTTTCCAAACTCAGTCACATTCTTGGCAGCACCTGAACGTGTCATTGCCAAAGGAGGGTGGGAAGAGGAGGGACGTGAAGGGAGAGGACAAAGTGGAAGTAAGAGAAAGAAAGGGCAAATTGTTCTCTGCCCGGTGCATTAAAAGTTAATATGTCAAAAGTACCTGAAGATGTACAGGACTGTGCACTAAAAGTATACAAGGATGCTTTTAAAAATAATGCACTGGGGGGGGTTTCAGGTATTTGGCAGGATTTGCTCCTTTTTGGTGAATTTGGCACAGTTCTGTGGATTCAGGCAGTCTCTTTGTTTAACTGTGGACTGACTCCATGATGGTGAGATCGGGGCTCTACGGAAGCCACAGCATCAGGTTGCCACAGTCAACTCACCTTCCTCCGTGCAAACTACAGCAGACCACAGCAGAGCAACCGAAGCAGTTACAAAGCAACCACTACACACTTGCCGTGGGGGTCACAGACCAGTCTGTAGGCCTGGTTTTAAGAGCTTAAACAACTGATTTTACAGGAAATGACACACACATTTTTCATGGTAAGTGTCGAGGGATCATCAACCGGTCACTAGGCATACGTGACCTTGGCCTTACTCGTGCTGCACTTTAATCTTTGGCCTCAGTTTAGATCTGTATGCAAACACACGTGTTCCTTTAGTTGCCCTACGGTACCTTGAGGCCTGCTGACACTGTACCATCTGATGTTTACTTTGTAGGATTTACACAGACCAGTTAGGGTGAGTTTTATTTTTTACAAGCCTTTTCTGTCTGCATTTATTTTTGCTTTTGTTTTAAAAAGAAAAATTACCACTGTAATAAAAAATAGATTTAACTGTGATGGTGAAACGGCAAAGAATACCACCTTAATAAAATTGTTGAATGGTAGGATTTCAGATTAAGTATATTCAAATGTAATATTACCGTTCCCTTGGACTTATTATGACAAATTATTCACCTGTCTCTGACATTTTAAAGGCTAATTGAGTCATCTGCCGAATAATAGAATTAAATGACACATTTATAAGCAATTAAAAAAAAAATCAGCTTTATAGCTGTAACCTTTATTGATTATTTCTAGCGTTAACTGACGCACAAATCAAGATCAAAACAGACGGCATAGCAGAAAGAGACAAAGGAAGGACACAAAACCGTCTGTTGTTTTGACTTGAGCCTCGTTAAGATTTATGGGCTGTCTGCTTTAATGGGACAATAAAATGTTAAGAATAGGAGACTTTGTACTGTTGGGAGCGACGGAGGGGAGGCTGGCAGCATCATTAGCGACTTGGCCGTGCCATACAAGTATTCACATGTCTCATGTAAATTTATGTCTTCCATTGGTGTTCGGTTTCGGTGCCAGGCGCCAGCCTGATCTGCTGTGGTGTGCCACTGGGCTTCCCTTTAAACAGCTACTGCTGACATGCCGCTGAGCAAGGCAGCTGACCTTCAACTGTCCACAGTTTGTTTAAACACTGTAATTGGGCGGCTACTGAGGTCGAATGTGTGCTCAGGCTCCTTGATCTGGGTAAACAAAGGGGTTGAAAGTAGTTCCACGACGCCTGTCTGTATGTGAACTGGCTCTGCTCGAAGTCCAGCTGACTTCTCTCTGCTCGCTTGCCTGTTTCAGCAAGACCAAGCAGCAAACCTCCTGGGCTGAAAGCATGAATCCAATATTGAAGTCCAGTTCGGTCCATATGGGCTCTGTGTCCAACACCGTGTTCACTGAATGGTCCAAAAAGTGGCTTTTGGATATTTCGCTAAATTCCTCCTTCACAACAACCATACAACTTTTTCTTTGGAAGTCTCCCCTGCAAGAAATCGTTTTTAGGGGTGTGGCCACTATAGGTGACAGGTGGATGCAAATCCAGGCAGGAGCAATCTGGCTTCACCTCACGTAATTAGAGTGTATGAAATTAATATACACTGTATGAAATTTTTGAAGCATTTGTGAGGTAATGATCTGACAAATATTATGGCCTGCTGTGCGTTTAATTGCATTAACACCCCACCCAAGAAGTCTGTTCTTGAGTTTTGGTGAAGTTCTGGCGTTTTATTCATCTTTTATTTTTTCACTAATTAGCAGAAATTAGTGTGTGTGTTATAAATGTATTCATGTAGTTTGTGAATAAACCTTACTAACCAGCTTACGTTCTGTTAGTTGACAAGCTGTTATTCAGTCCCTTCATCTAAATATGGTCAATCTTGGCTACAACAACACGGTAATATTGATTGGGGTGAATAAAGGCTTCAAATTGTTTGTGAAGATTTGCTGAGTTCACAGTAGTTATGTCCCCCTTTTTTCTTTTTTTTTTTAGTTTGGACTTGTTTTTTTATGCCTTTTTTGGTAACATGTCCTCTTGTTGATTGAATAGCAAAATAAACTCGACCCTGTGAGTGCCGTTCTACCAGCTTCATCGTCGCCACGATCATCAGTGAGAGTGGCACGTACAAAGTACATGGTGAGGACAGATGGTCAAGAGGTGACGAAAAGAATTGGAAAAAAATCTGCAAGGGAAGAAAAGAAGAAGAGATGATGATGATGATGATATACCTTTATTAGTCCCACAAGGGGAAATTTCATGTTAAGGCTGCCGACCTATTGCACGCAATGGTGGCGCC
>VUQR01011298.1:0-30584 GCA_015108515.1 Hemichromis elongatus
CCTCTAAACGCCATAAGGCATGAAAAATGCCCTTTATGTTTCTTATGGCAGTTCGTCTCTTAGTCACACACACAGACACCTATGGGGGGAATATGACTCTTCATGTGGTCTCTCATTTCTTTTTCTCCCTCCTCTTCAGCCTTCTTACTCTCACTCTGTCTGGGTTAAAGACAACAAACAGTATTAAGTCATGGAAAGCAAAGAGATCGGCTTTCTGTCTGGCCTTTGTGACCGTCGGCCTCTTAAATGGCCTCAGGATTTGTGTGTCTGATTTTTAAGATAAGATAAGATAAGATAACCTTTATTAGGCTTTATTTTTCTATCTAACAGTAGTTACTAACATTAAACACAGAAAGGATCAGCTATATAACTGCAGGTATTTGTACAGTTTTAACAATTTTGAAATCTGGAAATCATGAACATCACCATCTAGTCCATCTAGATGTCTCTGATATGACCCATTCAATCCAATTCAGTACAGTTCAGTTCAACTGAATTGAATTCACTTTATTTAATAGCAAATCACCACATAAGGTGTCTAAAGGCACTTTGTATTATAAGGTAAAGACCCCACAATAATACTAAGGAAACACAAAAAAACCTCCACAATCATATGACCTCCTATGAGCAAGCGCATGGTGACAGTGAGAAGGAAAAACTCCCTTGTAACAGGAAGAAACCTCTGGTGGAACCAGGCTCAGGGAGGGGTGGCCATCAGCAATGGGTTGGGGGAAGACATGACAAAGACACGCTGTGGAAGAGAGCCAGAGATGAATAATAACTAACTGCAGAGTGGTGTCTAAACACAGGGTGAGTGAAAAGAAAAAAAGTAAGTGAAGCCCCCAGCAGCCTAGACCTATTACAGCATAACTATTAGAAGATTCAGGGTCACCTGATGCAGCTTCTTTATTTTTTGGCCATCTGCTATTAACTCTTATGAATGCTTTGCCTCTTATGAACTCTTCTCTTGAGAGCTGGGTTGGATGGTAACATGCCTACCTCGTGAATGCATTTTTTCTTTACCATGGAAAGGATCCCATGATCATCAATCACTGTCATCACCTTTACTTATAACATATCAAACATTAATGGTCTCATGATCTTGCAGATGGATTTTTGATTTTCAATTGAGAGCCTGTTTGAAACCAAATTCCACAGCTGGGAGTCTTCATCTGATGTTTGACTTCCTTAATTGGCAAATTAATAACAAAGAAATAGGCTCCTTTTCTCTAATTTGGATGTGACTACCATCAAATTTCCAATTACCACTTTATTAGGAACAACTATCCAACTACTCGTTAAGATAAATCTCTAACTGCACAGTTAAACAAACTGAATGCTTTTAGGCATGTCGATAGTCAAGATGCCTGCTGAAAGATCAAAGGTGATTTAAAGGACAATGTGGCATTGTTGTTGGTGCCAGACATGCTCTGTTTCAGAAACTGCTGACCTGCTGGGATTTTCCCACACAACCAACTCTAGAGTTTACAGAGAAAGGTCAGAAAAAAATAAAATATCCAGTCAGCAGCAGTTCTGGACAAAAATGCCTTGTTGATGCCAGAGGTCAGATAATGGCTGAACTACTTTGAGCTGATAGGATGGCAACAGAAACTCAACCAACTACTTACAAATGCTCACGACGTCAAACCTTGAGGAAGCAGCAGACCTCCTCCCTGGGTGCCATTCCCGTCAGCTATGAGACTACTGTTCATACAGGCTCAACAAAACAGGGCATTAATAGACTGGAAAAACATTGCCTGGCCTGATGAGTGTCTGTTCCTGCTTTGATATTCAGATGGTAGGCTCAGAATCAACAACATAAAGCCATTGATCTATTTTGCCTTGTATCAACAGTTCAGGGTGCTCTTGGTGTAATCGTTGTGGGTGATATTTTCTTGGTACAATTTGGGATCCTGAGTATTGCTGCTGACTATGCCCATTCCTTTATGACCACAGTGTACCCATCTTCTGATGGCTGCTTATAAAAGGATAACCCACCATGTCGTTATCATCATCATCTTAAACTGGTTTCTTAAACATGACAATGATTTCACTGTTGGTAACTAGTAACTGTACGAATACAGAGCACCTTTGAGGTGTAGTAGAACAGGAAAGTCACATCATCGATGTGTTGTATAATCCCATCATGTCAATATGGACCAAAAACTGAGGAATGTTTCCAGCTACTTATTGAATGTGTGCCATGAAGAATTAGGACAGATATGAAGGCAGAAGTTCAACCCACTACTAGAAAGTTGTACCTAAAAAACTTTAAGTTTAAGTCAACAGCTAAATGGGAACTCAAATTTAGCTTAAAATGCATATCCTTCAATTTTTGTAGATGAGTGTCATAAAGAAATGAACCTTTGAAACACATGAAAATGTTTGAAACTTTAATTTTAACATTAGCCTAAAGATGTGCAAAAAGTTTAGGTAAAAGCGATACCCTAAGTCTATTCAGGACATAAAGTAATATTTTCTTTCCCGTCTGTGTCGTATTTTTACCCAGAGAAGTAAAGTATTTCATATCCTACTTTTGGAGTAAGATGTCCTTTACTCTGATTTAAAGACAATATGTCTCGTATGTTCTAGTATATCTCTCTGAAAACATACCATCTCGAGTCCAGCAGAATCACAAGCCGTTTGAAATAAGTTTTATTTTTTTTCTTCAAGAACAAAATATAAACCCAGCTCCAACATCCCCTTATATAATTAGCCATTGAAACTCTTCAAATATTTACAAAAGATAGAAAATAAAACATAAATAAATATAACCGGCTGCTGCTTGTGAAAAGACTGGTTCGGCCTCCCAGTAACACTTTAAACTGTTAGTTTATTCCTGCCGCTTACGTTTCTCTCTGAAGGAGAAGATTCATCCTAATAAAGAAATCAAAAATGTCTCTATGGTTTAAAAAAATAGATTACATGATTAAATAGAAGCCAGAGGGTCAGTTTTTCATTTCCCGAGAGTTCAGGAACTAACAAACAATGATAGGTTAACCAAATCCAGCAATAAATTAGTGGGATACTGGCAAATTGTGGTGGTTTTCAGTTATTGCTTGATTCACTTTTCCAGATATAATTGAAAATGAAGCAATTTCTTTATCTGATACAGTGTTAAAGAACAGGAGCAGCTTTTTATGTTGCAAAAAGAGCAAAGAATATCGAATTCACTGCCAAAAAATCTAAAACCAAACTGTTAATTGATTAAGAGACTGGTGAGCACTGACCCCTACTGGTTGCTCTTGGTAAGGACAAGCAGCTTAGACCTAATCAACCACTTTTTTCTTTTTTTTAAAAAATAAGAAAAACAATTAGTATTTAAACAACAAATATTCAATAAAAACTTGTCAAAGAGGACTTTGATACAGCAATCTCACAACTTTAGAGTTTAGACTCGGTCTAAATTAGCATGTTAAATCAGCATGAACTTGCAGAGGATTCTTTCACTGTATATTCCCACCACTTTAGTCAAAGGTGGAACAAATAAACTAGGAATTTTTTGAGAAGAGTGCAAAAAGCAAAGAATATTTTATGGCTTACTGTGAAAAAAATATGTATCCTTACTACAGCAACAGCTTTGTCAGTATTTTTTCACAGCTTTCAATAGTCCAGTCTTTAACGCACAATGCTTAGCTCCCAAAGCAGGTATAACAGCTGGAAAACAGCATGGCGATTCCAGAGCAGGCACTTCAGTATCTGTCCTTCTCACAAGCTGACTGGGATTCAGTTCAGTAGCTGTTTCCACTGATTGGCTTTTAGATCACGTGCTCTGGCTGCTCTCGGGAGTTACTCTTTAAAAACACACCACAGCAGAAATCCAGTAAGCCTTTCAGTTCTTGCTGTGCGTCTCCAGATGCAAGTCTTTGCACAGAGTAACAAGCAAGCTGTTCAGCGTGCACTAATCTGTTGAGGTACAATCCATCCTTGGGCTCTATGGAAGTCCATAGGTGATGTGTCCCAAGCCTCCGTTCTTTTCACTTCAATTAAACACAATGCCTTAAAGATGAAGGGGGAGAGAGAGAAAATTATGTTAGAATTATAAAATAATGTTCTGCTACAACATCTTGGCCTTAAAACAACTACATAAAGCAGCATGCAGCTCTTATTTTAAATGACTTAGTTTAAATCACCCTTTTACGAAACCTTGGTGCTGAAGCGTTATTTATAGCTACCCGCGCTAGCTTGATTAACGCGTAAATGCCGTCCGGCCCACACAAAGAGCGATTCGAGTTAACTCGCTAACAGACATTTTCCGCGTTAATGCCAATTTAACTCGATTAACGCTCCCGGGGGGCAGTTTTACAAGGGAAAACTCCTAAAACAAGAGCATAAACTCAAAATCAAAAAATTTGTTTTTGTTTCATTTTGTTGTTGTTTTTTTAACTCTCAGAACTGTATCTCTGTACTTTTCAAGATTGGAAATAAATTAACATATTTGAACTTCTGGCATCAATAACACACAAGAAACATAAAGATTCAATTATTGCATTTAGACAAGAAACCCGTTAGTTCTCTTCTTTAAACACTGGTCTGTATGCAGCTGACTGTTACAACTGTGCACAGACTGTTTACAGACTCCTGCACTGAAAAGCATGTTTGTCTTTCGTCATTTTTCCTGATTTGAACCACTATGTATTGCATAGAAACATAAGAGCATGCTTTCCATCAGCAGCCAAAACAGCATACTCACCCTCATCATCTGAATCAAATCCAAAGAGGTCTGAGCACTTCTGCAGCTGGCGATGACTCTGCAGTTCCTCGACGCTGTTGAAAGTGGCGAAACAGTTGGCACATCGTTGTCTCTGCATGGCTGATGTCAAACAGGCCTGCTCTAAATCGTTGCTCGTCTGAGACGCCGGGACAGACGACGCATCCTTCCTTCGTTTTGGCATGGTGATGTACTTCTCATCCAGGTATGCTGTAGGTGGCAGACGCATGTAGGGCTTCTTGCTGTACTCTGCAAGAGTCTCCTTGCACAGCGTGGATTTCGCATCTTCACCATCACCTGACGTTTGTCCATTTGTTATCACAGAGTAACCAGGCCCAGTATTTGTAGTCTGTGCTGTTTCTGCAGAAGGCTTCTCCCCATCACCCACTGGGCTCCCTTCAGTCACTGCTTCTGCTTCAGCGAGCGGTTGCACTTCAGATGTAGACTTTGCAGGCTTCTTAGTTGCTGACTGAGCGGCATTATCTTTGCGATGTTTCTTCACAGTCTTTGCGTCAACTTTTTGAACACGCTTTCGCTTCCTATCTGCTTTGCTAGGGTCTGGGGCTTTCTTTTTCTGGGATTTTTCCTTATTTGTTACTTTTGACGTGCTCCCTTCAGGAGTAGCAGGCAGACAAGTCTGTTCATTTGGGATGTCAGAAGTTGCAGCAGGTGTGGAGGAAACTGAGACGTCTAATGTTGCACCTGAGTTTTCTTCCTTGCCTTTTCCCTCCTTGTCAACAGGAGCAGATTCTGCCGAGTTGCCCTTTTGCCGGATACATTTTGACCTTGCTGTCTTTTTCACTTTAGACATTTTGCTCTGATCTGCCTTGACAGACTTTTTGTCGCCCCTTTTGTTAATATTTTTGTGCTTCCCTTCTTTTGTTGCAAGTAATTTCTTTGACATTTTCTCCTTTTTTAGTTTCTGCACTTTCTGTGGTGTGGGTTGAACATCGGCGCCATTAGCTGGCAGAGAGTCACAGGAGCCATTGTGTGTCGCATCTGTGTTTTCCACCTTCACATTCCCCTCATCAGCAGAACTTTCTGCTGCTTTGGGCCCAATGTGTGGGACATCCGATTGAGATGTAGCAGGTTGTGTTAAGGCTGGTTCTCTAGTCTGGGAATTCCTCCTGACAGTCTCTTTGTTGACTTCATCATTTGCTGTCTTGTGCTTCTTTTCCTTGTTTGAGTCTGAGGAAGCAGTCCTTGGTTTCTTCTCTTCTTGAGATTTCTTTGACTTTTCCTCTCTTTTTAACTTCTGTGCCTTCTCAGTGGTGGGTGGTACATTTAAGCTGGGAGTTGGAACAGAAAGATCAGAGTCACCAGACACCTTTTGAATCAAGTCCTTGTTTTCCACCTTTACTTTTACTTCATCATCAGCAAAACCTTTTAGTGCAGCTTCTTTGGCCTCGACTTGTGGGACAGCAGATTTGGATGTGGAATGGCTTTTGAAGACCGATTCGATGACAGGTTTTAGTTTTTTCTTCAAAGTCTCATTGTTGTTACTGTTTCCAATCTTCTTTGCTTTCTTGAGATCGGAAAGTGCAGAATGATTTTTAATTTTAACCCATCTTCTTAGAGACCTGTATCTTTTAATTCCAGAGTTGGTGATGCCTGATCGGTTTGAACTGTTAAATGATGAAGACTTTAGTTTGACACGATTCCTTCTAATTTCCTTGCCTGCTGATTTTTTTGATTTGCCGGATGACATCGCTCGATGTTTGCCTCCATCTTGGACCTGCTCACTTTTCTCTTTATTTACCTTGCTACTCTCCATTGCACTGACAGGTTTCTCTCGAAGATGGGCAGGGCTCTTCTGAGCCCTGGCCAGAGCAGTTCTTTCTTTCACCATTTCACCAGCACTAGTCTTTTCATCATGCACTGCATTATTTAACTTTGGTGGTCGACCTCTTCTTTTAGGACCTCTTGTGTTTACTTTGATTTGTTTTTTCTTCTTCAGGTTATGCCTGACTTTGCTGCTGTGTTTTAACAATGATGATGAGATAACTTTGTGAATTTTGGAAGCCATCGGAGTTGTACTTGTTGCTTGCCCTTTTCTCAAATTATGCCTTAATCTGTTACTTGAATCAGTAGGCTGTGTAGAGGTGTCCTCGTTGGAAAGACTCTTCGATTCATTTGAATTATTGCTCTCGTTTTTCTTTTTCGACTTCTGTTTTATCAAAGACGATCTACTGATGGAGAGAGGAGCAGCTTTATCTTGTTTTTTTATTGACAACTCTTGACTTGCCTGTTCTCGTAACTTTGGAGCAGTCTTCACATTCTCTGTCTTCTTTGCAGTGGTGAGTGTATCTGGCGAACTCTGCTGCTGCCTCCCAGTTGATACGTCATTAAGTTTGTCCGCTGCTTGTGCATTTGTGTTTTTGTCTGAATTAGTAGATTTTGAAGCATAGTGTTCTCTTTCATGAAGGTTCAGTGCCCAAAGACAAATAAATAGTTGAGAACATCCAGGGAGGCAGCACACTGCCTGCAGTGGACTGTGCTTTCTGGCATGGCGTCTCATTTCCATTCCACTTTTAAACCTGGCAGTACAACCCTGATGAAGGCAGGGATGCCTTGGACTCTGTCTGTGTCTTTCAACATGGTGTTGAAAATGTTCGAAACTCCATAAAACCCTCATGCAAATACTACATTTATTGTTTCCGACACGGAATGCCAGTTCTAAAAGTTTCAGCTCACCGTAGTGATCATCGAGTGCATGGTACAGAAGTGCCACGCGGTTCTTTGAAATGTCAGTGAAAAAAGAGCATCCGTCTGCAGGACACCTAATTTTCACTTGTGGCTCTGTATCTTTTTCTGTAACAAGTTTCCAAATTTGTTTTGTAGCTTTCACCTTCAATTTATCTTCTGTGGAACAGGCCAACTCTTTGTCTGCTGCAGAAGAGTCTATATCTGCATCTTGATCAAGCACCTGCTTAGCTTCCACATCCTTTTTCGATCTGTTATATTCCTTCTTTTTATCAATATGCCCATTTACTTTGTGAACAGGACTTTTACTATTAAGGTGCTTAGACATGTCACGCTTATCTTGTGAAGATGATCCATCCGCAGGCATGTCATTGGATCTTAATTTTCTGCTTTCAGGTGGTGGTACTGATTTAGGACAGGTAGTTGTTTTCCTTGGTCTTCCCTTACTCTGACTCCCAGAAGATGTGTTTGCCATCTTAGCTTTGGTTTTAGGTGTGGAGACATCTTTGGTGTCAGGCATCTCATTTTCTTGGGCTTTAATCCTCTTTAGCTTCTCTATATGATCAGACAGGTGCATCATGGCCAGGAGGTCATCTGTGAACACTTTCCCACAGAACATGCACTCATCTCTACGATAATGGAACATTGCATGTGCCACAACACGAGTTCCCTTGAAATCCTTTTTGCAGAAGGTACAACAGTACTCCAACTTGGATTCCTCCGATTCTTGTGGCGTTTCCATAAGGTCGCTGTTCTCCCATGTATCGAAACTGCCATCCTGAGTTTGCACAGTACCATCAACTTTCAAGGCCTCCTGTTCTTGTAAAGAGCAGCTGGAGGTAGTCCGTATATTTTGAGGATTTTTAGGTTTACTTCCAACTCTAGAGTCTTTGGAGGCACTATTGGTTGGAGTTCGCTCTTTGTCATTCTCCAGGTCGTGAGAAAGGTGCCCAGAGGGAAGATCAGACAGCATTTCTGTTACTAGTGTTAATGAAGATATGTCACTTATACTGCCATGGTCTGTATGTGAAGCATCATTTTTGGATAACTTCCTTCGAGTGGCTTCATTTCTTCCCCAGCTTGAGTCACTTTTAGAAGGCACATGTCCTCTTGAGTCTTTTGGTGAAACCGTTGTGAGATCTGTCCCAGAAACATCGTTTTTGACTTCTTCAATTTCGGTCTGGGAGGAGTTAAATTCTTGTTCTTCGTCTTTACACTGTGACTCTGAATGATTAGAGTTCCTAAACATGGAAATGTTCCCTTTATTTGAAACTGGATGGACTTTGTCAGTAACTTTTTTTTTCCCTGATGTTAAAGTCTGAGAAACTTCAGCTTTTGAGAAATCTTTTGCTGTTGGAGCTTTACCTAAAACTGTGGATTTTGAGGCGATAGTAACTTTCATTTCAACAGTGGGCTCTTCACAGGCCTCTTCTGCTGAAGCAATGGTGGAAACTTCAGGGATTTCATCTAAACTTGGAATTTCTGTTGGTGTTGATGATGCTGTGGTATCTCCCATTTCAGAAGCTGACTTCTCAGAGAGCTCTCTTACTGAAGATACGTTTCCTGAGAGAGAAGTTTGAATTTCTCCAACTGAGGACCATCCATGTTTAACTGTTGCTGCTGTTGGAGAGGCAATTCCATCCTTCATCTCAGGAGCAGGTTTTCCACAAAGTGGATCTTTGGGAGGGCTACCGTGCACAGATGACCGTGTGATTGTGGATACTGAGCTGTGAATATTCAGCCCATTACCTTTTCCTTTTTGCCGCCTAGCATAACAATGTAACTGCTGGACAAATACAGATGGATCCCGTGCTCTGAGAATCACCTTGTTACGATGCACAGTCTTGACGGGTTGTGATGTGGCAGGAAGCTTCACAGTAGGTTTGTAAAGAAGCACTTGTGGGAACCCTCTCTTTCGGTTGCAAACGTCTTCATTAAATGTACCCACAAGTTCATTGTCTGGTAAGGAGAGTTCCAGAATTACTTGTGGAGGAGGATCTTGTTTAAGACAGTCCAAAGAAAATCCTCTCTGGTACTTAATGTCTTCACTTTCATTTAACTGAGAGTTCACTGAAGATTTGTGTTTGGCATGGTTCCTGATATGACCCGTTTCTGAGTTTCTGAGAGATGATCGATGGTGCTTGTCATGTTTTAACCCATGTCTTTTAACCTTCAGGGGAACGTTCTCTTCAAGAGTTCCAGAGTCTTCTAGGAGCCACTTTGGTTTTCTAATTCTCCGTTTTGGGAGATTCTTTTCCGATAACCGTGTAATGCGTCTATGTTGTTCGTATCCTTGGCCCACATTGTCCCGTATTCTGTCTAGCTGCCAAAATGAGCGCCTCAAAGGTTCAGCAGATCTTTCCTTCAAAGGTCTTGACCCCTGGCTGCTCTTCTTCTTTGCACTGTGATCAACATTTACTCGTGTTTTTCCTGTGCCCATCCTTAGACTTTTTGATGCAGCATTCATATCCTCTTTGTGATGCCGCTTTTTAGCTTCTGCCTGAAGTGCACTTTTACTTCCTTTCTGACATGCCGACACACTTGATCGGAAAGCAGAGTCTTTGGTGCAGTAGTTTGAAATCCATTTGTCCTCCATGATTTCTTCAAGGGCAACCACTTTCTCATTCATCAGCTTCAAACAGTTGGTCCTCAAAGCAATAAGGTTCCAAAACTCTGGATCAAAATACAGATCCTTCTTCAAGACCTGAAAAAAAGAACATAACATAGGTTTTTTAGCACCATTTCTATATATGTGAAGAATTTTCTGATTGTCACATCTGACATTGTGATTTAGAACTTTGTAGACTTGTATTTTAACCACTTAGCTATTTGCAAGCCATTCAACTACTGGAGCAAGACAAGGATTTCTTTTTATAGCTCTCTCTTAAGGCAATAAATAGAAATCCATACAATAGGAAGAAGAGACAGAATAGTGTAAGTTTATAAGATACAAAAATATCATATTTTTTTCCACAAGTGAAATGTCAATACTACTAAGAATTTACATTTTTAAGATTAAAATACAGTCTGTTAATGTATACACACAAAAAAGATACCCAACCTGCAGCGTTTCAAAGCGAACATTATTTCCAATAGAGCTGTACTCTGCGTAGTACTCTTGATCAGGATGCATGTAAAGAAGGTAGACCTTCTTGTAGGACTCAACAGTGCGCTCCAAGAAGAAGACGAGAAGAGCACACGCCCGGCATACCTCCAGATCATTGTGTAGGAGGCTGGCAATGGTTTTGTAGATAAGTGATTTCGTGAGGATATCACAGGGAAGACAAGACTTCAGTGCATTAGCACAGAGCTCCACACAAAACTGCATACCATCTTCTCCGACCTAATGAGATATAAACAACAGAGTTAAATATTCATCTCCATGCATATATAACAGTATTATAGTTAACATGTTATTAAATGGTCTAACTTCTTGCAGTATGGATCTGATGAATGGGAAGATCGAGTTGACATTAGTGGCAGACAGCATTAGCTGGCGAGTCTCCTCTAGAAGAACTTGCTTTGATGTGTTCAACCGAGTATGAAGTTTAGTCCACAAGAATACAAGATCGCTGCAAAGGGGTGGGAAAAAAGAAAGAAGTAAACTCTGTTCTTGATGCTCAGCTGAAGGGATGTAAACTCTGCATTAAAAATAACTTGCCTATTGTAATATTTTTAGAACCGCCCTCGTTTTGTTTGTAAACAGATAACTTATTAAAATTGATTCTAAGTTTACTTACCACAAATAGTGCATCTCTCCCCTCCACAGCTGCTGGGACAGGAAGGCTGAGCTGAGAGCTAACAGTAACTTATCATTTTCTTCAAAGTCCAAGTTACAGATGATGTGCACTGCATCTTTACCATTAAGATCCGCAACCTAAAAAACATTGGAAAATTACTTCTAGTTTAGGCAAGTCTTAGTATAGACTTATATAATACAAACATGTCCACAGAGTAAGAAGGACAGAAAGTCTTTTATTACTGAACTGTACCCACCTCTTTATGTAGACAGTCATGCTGTGAAGTTTTGTAAAGCCACGTGAGGTAGACCTGGAGGAAGAACAAATGTTGTCCTGTGTTGGGATGCTGAGCACAACACTTAGCCAGGGCCATAGCCTCAGCGATACGCTCACAGGATAAAAGGTAGCGCACGCGAAGCTCAAAGAACACCGGCAGCTCAGAGCTCATGTATCCATCCACTGAAGGAAAGCCAAGTCAGAACAGAGAGAGTTTTACTTTGTACGGCAACAAGCACTGATAACATAGTTTTATGTTAGATAACCTGAAGACAGCATTAAGAATTTAAAACAGCATCTGAAGTCTAATTTGGCTCAATTTAGCAACTGAAATGGCTGATTTCTGAGAAGAAGAAAAAAAACTCTGGTACTATAAATTGTTCTTTTAGTTTCTATCATATTCTAAATGGTAGACGAACTGGAATAAGCTATAAATATATAGTTTGGGTTTTTTTTAACTGCGACAAGGGGAAACTGATAAAACAAATAGTAATAGACAGCTGATTGAAATTTAAAGGTAGCTGGCGTGTTACAATTACTCCAGTATTTGCATTTATACAAGTAATAATTACATCACTAACCGTCATTCTGAGGTAAACTGGACTTGCTGAGGATTGCCTGTAAGGCCGGGTTGGCCCAAGGCCCACCGCCCTGAACCAAACGCTCCACCTGAAGTAAATGAACATTCTGATACTTTGCTAGAGCCAAATAACATTCCTGGAGGAGAATAAAGACAAAAACAACAGTGTCTTAACCGTCATATTGTGTCACAAAGTACTTAGATGGGAGCACAAAATAACTAGGTTCAGTAGCAAAGGTCAAACCCAAATGATGGCGTGCCCTGACGATAACATTTGCAGTGAAATGAGAGATATTGAACATAATCAGATTTGACAAACATCCATACACTGTTCAATTGGGACGATAATAAGCTCTTTATTCTCACCTGGAATGTATCAGTAAAGTGTTTCAATGGCTCCTGATAGAAGTCCTTCTGGTCAAAGAAAAGCAGCAACTCAAAAACACTCCTGTGGAGAGATCAAGGGAATAAATGCTCATTTCCAGGCTACTTTAAAACTTAAATCTGGATATTCAAAGTAAACTAGTTATCTGTCTGGCTCTTAAGAACTCTGTTAGGGAAGTGATGAAATATAGAGGGTTGATGGATATATTCAGGTCAGTGACTGGCAGCATGCCAATGCTTTCTTTGGCTTGCAAATTTGCTTGTGAGCAAAAATAAGCAATTAAACAAAAAACACCCACAATTAAGGTGCGGACATCTACACTAAAACTAAGGAACTACAAAGGATTTTTCTGTATTTTAACTTTATATGTATGTGACAAATTTTTAATTAACATTTTTTATCGATGGTCCGTAACGTATCAAGTTACGTGTGTGCAAAAATCTATTACACAAGGCCAGCTTCTGAAATGACCCACAACTCAAAGGAGGAATCGAGACTATTATGCAAACATTAAAGCATTTTCAGCAATTTAAGATGGATGTCTGGCAGTACTTTTTAACTGTCAACTGGATCAGTAATAAATCTGTATTCCCACAATGCTTTGGTACTAGAAGTGTGATAAAAGCTTCCCAACAAATGATAGACTTGTTGGGAATGACTGTGAAAAAGAAAATGCTTGAGTAGCTGACAGGGAAAGCATCCTTGTGAGAGCTTTTCACTCGTGTCAACCTATTTCACCAGTTAGCAGTTTGGTGTTCTCTGTATGTTTGTAGTTTTTGAATTATTGCTGACTCTTTGCTGTTAGCTTCCTCCATGCCACATTTGCTCTCAAGCTAGCAGCTGTTGCACTGCTGCTGATGTGTGATTTAGTAAAACACTGAACAGTTAACTTAAAATATCAGCCTGTTGTCACCAATCTAGCCTTTTGAAACATCACTCAGTTATCAAATTGGTACATCCCTAGTGACAGTATATTTAATTTTGACTTTGTTGAGCATAGAAATGTCACCAGAGCAGATACCTTTCACTACCAAATTTTGAAAACTCCGCAGTAATTGTATTTATGTACCCTCAGTACCACAAGCAGTATAGATATCACATAGGGTTGACAGATTAGAGTCATCAGTTACAACACTATTTTTAACAACAGTGCCATCTTTGCCTCTTCCTAATGACTACTTCACACGGGATTGCTGCAGACTTTATGGCTGTGCCATATCACCTCATCCATAATAATACCTAGGAATCCCATATCGTCATATCATTGCTATAGCAATATCATGAATTTATTTTCTCCGTTATGTATAACAACAACACTAGCCCGGGCACGTTTGAGAGCAAGAGCTGTGCATCAACCTCCGATGATAATTCAGTATCTGAAAACTGAGCTACTTCAACAACCTCCAACAAAGCACAAGAAAACAGTTTCTGTGAAAACAACAAACGTGTTTTGCCACTTGAAGTAAAAATCAATAAACACACTATCGACTACAATCAGGCTACAAAGGAGAAGATACCAGCAGAAGGTATGACCCAATGTAAACAGCTGACTTCAGAGCATCACTTGAGCACATGCTACTTGCACTACGTATGACAGAAAGAGCAGACAGAGGATGGAAGTCACTGTTGCGGTTACATGGTGGAAAAGCAGGGGAGGGTAAGTGTTAAGGAGCTATTTTATACTTTTACTTAAAAACACTACCCAGGCTACTTTTGTGTTTATATTTGATGTATGCTGTGTCTCTACTACTGCACTGTAATACTGCTGCTGGCACCAAGTGGCAATAGATGCACACTTCAAATTAGACAGTGTGTCAACAGCGGCAAGCTCATTGGAAGAGAAGGATGGAAACTGCCCTTCATTTACTTACACCTAAAAATGAGCACCAATAAAGAAATTTTTTTTTTGTATATTTCAAGACATATTATAATTATGCTTGTCATTTTCTTGAAATACATAATAACATTTGAGGCTGTGATTCACACCAGCACACAGCCCCAGCCCCTCCCTAGCAGCTGAACACTTGGAACAGCAGCATAACAAACTGACAACATGGTCTTAATAGAATTGTGAGGTCAATAAGGCTCTTATTTCAACAACACTGAAGCATTATTGAACAGTTATCCTAAATGTTAATCTGGATGGTGCACACATTAACATTAGCTTTCAAACTATTAGCAGTTACCTATTGTAAGTGTCTGCCAAGCTATGATTAAGGAACTGGCTTATGGCTAATGATAAAACAGTAATGTTAATGTTATCAGCACTTCCCATCTGTAACACTAACAGTAGTCGTTTAAAAAGATAACATTTATTTGTGTCTAAAAATGTTTCTGTTAAAGTAGAAGCTGAGAAAAGTCTACAGCAGCCAGACAGATATGACAGCAGTCCACCTTCAATATTTGATCACTAGGTGGAAAAGAAATAAGCAGAGCTCTAGCTCCAGCTGTTCAAATCTTTATTTAAAAATAACTATTCCTCTTAATTTTGTCCTTTTTCCTTCATTTGAAAATGGCTTTGAGTTAATTGATTAGCTGTTTAAGCAGGAGAAACTGAAGAAAACAATCATGTGAACACTCTGGATGAGGCTAATCATTATTGTGTATTTTAGAGCCATTTCAAACCTTTGAGTGTGAAAGGAAATGATTAGATCATATTTTTAATGACTCATGATCATGTGAGACACTTCGCACTGTGCCCACACACAATGTGAAATTAGTCTTTCAAGTGCAGCAAACACTGCAGACCACACGACCACACGCCTGTGCAAAATGTGGTCACACACTGCTCAGGTCAAGTGCTTATTATGTCAGTTTAAGCCAGTACAACTGAGATACAATGACAAATTTCTATACAGAAGTCTTGCAGAGCTGCATTAGCTCCAGCTGCTGTTAGCCATCTTACTTTCTATCTTGGTTGTATTGATAAGACCAAAATCACATATCCTGATAAGTGATTTCTTATCCCCATAACGATGAATATGACAACAAAGCGCATTTTCAATAAATTCAGACAAGGGTTTATTTAATCACCACACTGAAAGTACTATTTCTTTTTACATTAAATAACCCAAAATGAAATAAATTATGTGGCAATATCCCTTAGTGACACAAACTAAATGACCCCACAGAGTCACGCAAGAGCTTCCTCCTGAGGCCCCCCGGCTATCATTACTGGTCCTGTATGGTCGTCAGGACACTAGCCTGTCTGCAGGCATCGACTGCAGAGTGTGCAGTCTTGGATGAGGTGCACTGCTAAGCTCATATAGGGATGTACTGTTCAGCTCATCCACATATCTGTTGTAGCAGCATAGTATGCTACGTTGCAAATTTCCTTTAATACTTTGGCCTGACACTTGTAATATAAACAACTGTGTTAAGTGTTTTCAGCTCGGCATCGTGTCCCTGGAGTCGAGTGCTCTGACCAAAGCATTTAACCACATATTTATAGATATAAGTTGTAAATGGTCACTAATATCTTCATGAGTGTTTATTATATGGTGTACTGTGGGGAAAAGCCTGTTCTACAGTTTGAGTCTGGGGTTTATTTTCAGCACCTGACGGATCTTTTTTCCTTCTCATTTGTAAATTCTCCAGACTCTTTAATGTGATCCTTGCATAGGTGGTAGAAGAAGATTGTTTCTGTTGTAGCGATGGGTTTCCTTCTCCGTGTGAGACTTTTCATAACTTCACCATGTCCATGCCACAGAAGCAGACCTGCTTTAGGAACAAGCTCCTTGATTAGTTTTAGCTGGTCTTTCTCTGGTGCCACTGTGGCTTTTGTAAAACGTCATCGGAGGCAATAAAAACATATTGCAGTAAACTGAGCATGAAATAAGCAATAGACGTTTTAATATTGCCATCGAATACAGTTTGTCACATCGCACAGAATGACTGCGTAATGGCTCAGGAAAACAGTTAACTGGTGGTGCACATAAATGACTAGCTTAGCCAATTACCATTTCTGATGCTGACTACCAAAGGCCAAAATATTTTATCTGACTGACTAGCCCGCCCCTCCCTAATTTGATCACCTCCACAGGTGACACTATGCCTACAGCTGTGCATTTCACTGCTCTTTGGAAGTCACAGAAATCACATGACTGGTTTAGCAAACAGATTTAAGAGCAGCTGTGTCATTAATAAACAATTCTTGGACTTCGCTGTCTAACAATGTGCGCCTGGCTTCGCCCATATTTCCATCAAAACTATCAGGAGTAGAGGGATGTTTGGGAAACAAAGTTGCTGCGTTCACCTGACTTATACTGTAAGTATGAGCGAGAACAGCACTTATGAATAATCCAGACTACTTATAATAAAACTAAAGTTTGCTAAAGTTAAATCTGTGGCAGCTAGTTAGATCAACTAAGACTGAAAGCAACCTCTTTAGGGAGAACTGAGTACTTACAAAGCCAGGCTACTGAGTGTGCGGAGTACGTGATCACAGTTTGACGTGAAGAAGGATGAGGCTCGAGCAAAATAGCAGAGAGCAATCTCAAGGATCCTGAGCTGAGGCAGGGGCACCTGCCAGCGAGAGGCGTACTCCTCCACCAGCTGCAAAGGCAAAAACAAACACATCTAAAACAAAAGCACAATACAAAGTGCAATCGCACAGCATCTCAATGGATGTGGCAGTTTTAAGGGTTTTGAATGTAATCACAAGTACAATGCTGATGCTTCTAATCGCACTTGATTACAAGGATCCATTTATATCATATTATACTTTAGATCTGTGTGTTTTGGACGGCTACTTAGATTATTTTAGTTTGAACATGTACTACAGGCCCATCACGAAACAATATCTGTTTACAGTTGACCTGTGAAATACTAATGCCCTTATGTTGCCCTCTAATGGTGGAGATCCAGCTCATCTCCAGTGTAAGTGTTAACCCAAAGCCAGTGTTTAGTTTAGGCCTTCATCCAACTGCAACAATTAGTTCCCTACTAAGCTAAATCTACCCACGTTAGCAAAGCATGACAGCTCGAGTCTGGCACTTTCTTTATAAACAACAAAATCAATATCATGTGCAATTATTTCAAAATATCTGGTGCACTAATTAATTCTCATTTTGTTACACTACCGAGCTCTAACACCTCAACTTCAGCTCCAAAGAAATCAAGTCGAATTAAAAACGCTGATGCGTCACGCGTTTAATGCTTACTTTTAAAGTTTGGATGTCTTACAGCTGAGATTTGTCAACAGGAAGTAGTACACCTGGCTATTTCCAGTGTCTGTAATTAGGCAAACGTGAATGCATCTCTCTGTTGGAAAGAGTGCAGGGTTATTAGTTACTTCCATTCCGATGCGCTTTTGCATGAGATGCAACCACTGTGAGACCATTTAGTGATGCCGGGAATTGTTTTCCCACTGCGGTGACATATCGAAGAGTGGGCTGTATAACGAACGTCCGACTGCACAGGATACCGAATATTAACCCAACTTCAGCGTAATCACTGACAAAACGTACTGTAATCGTGCAAAATCCTGACCAGCGGGTAGTTTGTTAAACATTCAGCGTACTATCTATTCTAACTTGCAAGAAAATTCTAGGCTAGCTGGCTTAGTCTATTAGCCAAGTTAGCCTGAAAACTGATGCATTAATCATGCACTGTCACTAAATGACTGCTTAAGTGGCTCGCAAGTTTTGCTAAAATCGTGTGTATGCGAGCTCGGGTTACTTGACACGCTGTTTGTCAGGCCAATATGCTTGTTTTTAAAGCGACTACTGCTAGTCAGCTACGTGATAACGGGCTTAGCCGCTAATGCTAGCCGTGTGTAACTAGTAGTTCTGGGGGAGGGGAGTCGGCTAACATATGTGCTTATCTTTGACAACAAGCATGCCGCTAACTTCAGCTATGGCTACATACCTTGCAAAAGTCAAAGCAGAAAGCTTCGCTGTCGCCTCGGAGTTCATCGCTTGAGTAGCGGTTAAACAAAGTCTGCAATTGTTTTTCTAGACCCTCTAACTCGCACACACTGCTCTCCTCCGCCATACTGCCTGTCTAGCCTCGCTCGTAGCAGCCAGCACACAACACATACATCGCCACAGTCAACGACTTGCATTGACAGCGCTGATTGGATACCGGGAGCATGAAGTGACGCGCTCATTTACTGAACCAGCACGCGCCGATGGGAGGGCGGATGCCTATGATTACTTATAGATGCCCAGTTTTACTAGCCTCCCGGTAATTACGGCGTTACCAGAACACCATTACATGCGCCACAAACCACATGGCGAACACAAACACGGCGCGTTAATGACTGTTAATATTTGCGTTCACGTCCTATTTATAGCATTTGAAATGGTCTGATTTAAGTTTCGCTCATAAAAAAAAATCTTTATACGTTATAAGATAAGATAGCATTACTACTATACAACAATTACCTTGTACAATATACAAGGTAAAAGAATTATAATTTCAATATACAATTATACAATTTGACATTTTTAAACGATTAGTCAGGGGCGTGTCTTGAAGGGGGGTGTAAAGGGGCGTGTCTTTAAGGGGGGTGTAAAGTGGCATAACCCCCCCATATATGATATGATTATTTCAGTATTTCCACACAAATGCACATTTTTTTAAAATGCAATTATTGCACTTTATACTCCATACTATTTGTTTTGAAGCTTTGGTTTTGCAGATTAATTGCATTATTATAGCTTAAGCTGTTGAACATTATGCAAATATTTAACATCCATAATGGCTGCAACATTAAAGGGATATATACACATCAATAAATTAATAATTAGAATCTAGTAATGTCATGGATATAATTCTGAAAAGTGTGATTTCACATGAGTGCCTTTCCTTTAGGTACTTTAAAATATGTAAAAATACTATGTGTTCTGTTAAGTTACTTACATAGAATTATACCTTTGACTTAGCTAAAATCCATTATTCCACTTTGCAAAATAATCATTGCAAGATTATGCTTAAATTCTTATGTAGCTCCACTTTTCATATAACAAATCTGCAATAGAACACAAAGCTGCACATGAGCTTAAAAACTGTGGTTTCTGTGCCTTTTTTTAAGTCCTAGAAACACACAAACACAAAACAGGATGTTTAACAGCATAAAGGCTGTTAGTAGAAGATGGAGTGTTGAGCATTGCACAGTCTAGTGGAAATCAATTGCACATTGTATTTTATCAATCTCCACTGTGTGTATGTGTGTATTCACGTGTGTATATGGATGGTCTACTGCTCTTGTTCACTGTGGAGGCTGACAGTGGCACAGTGGCTCCTTACATGCCACTGTCACTGGAGACGTTGCTCAGTACTGTCAGAGTGTCCTGGATGTGGGTGGGAGGTGTTTTTCTAACTGGGATGACAGTTTAGCCTCCTGTCACTCACTACCTCCACTGGTTCAAGAGGACGCCCCAGACCAGAGGTGGGGCTATGGAGCAGCCTGTTCACAAATATATTATATAAAGGACATTTTCAAATGTTTATAGAATTGTTTGAATATGTGTGTTCAGGTGCTCTATGTAAACTAATGTAGCCCAACTATTGCATGAGGCCTAATAAAGAAGCAACCTACCATAAATGTGGCCATCTTGTATTTTATTAAATACTCATATTGGTAAATTGATTAAATTCCAGCTAAAAAATATACTCCTGTAACAGTTCGACAGTATAACTTTTAGGCACCTAGGAGGACCTCAACACACAGGTTATGGACTTTTATCTTAACGAAAGCTGGTTAAAGTAGCTTTAAGTGGAGTCGAACCAAACGGTATGTATCTGAATTGTATAGAAAAAGGAAAATGATGAGTTTGTATTGTGTTGTACCATACTTTGAAAACACCAACTAAATTTATCTCCATCTACTGAAGGATGACACTAACGCCGTTGCAAGTCTATGAAAAGACAAATCAGTACAAGTGGACAAATTGCACTTATGGCCACTTCATTAGGAATACTTGTTCAGCTACTTGATAATCCAAATATCTATTCAGCCAATCAAACGGCAGCAACTCAACATGTTTCTGCTTATAGACATGGTCAAAATGACCTGCTGAAGTTAAACCAGAGCATCAGTATGAGGATGAAAGGTGATTTATGTGACTTTAAATATGGCGTGGTTGCTGGTGGCAGACAACCATTTCAATGGTTTACAGAGAATAGTCTGGAAAAGAATGAAAAATCCACTGAGTAAATCTGCCTTGTTAATATCAACGATTAGAGGAAAATGGCCAGACCGCTTTGAGCTGATAGGAAAGCAACAGTAACTCAAATAACCACTTGAAACAGCAGAAGACCACACTAAGGCTACATGTCACACAGGCTCTCCAAATTTGGACAATGGAAGATTGGAAAAACATCGATTCTTCTTAGCAGTCTCAAATTTGGGACATTCGGATGGCAGTATCAGTATTTGGTGTATATTACAAAAACATAGATCCATCCTACTTTGTACCAATAGTTCAGCCTGCTGTTAAGCGGTATAATGGTGTCAGGTTGTAATGCTTTTGGTCCCTTGGTACCAACAGACCACAGTTCAAACATCGTCACAAAGCTGAAGTCATCTGAAACTACTTTCTTGAACATGACAATGTATTCAAACCATTTCTACAGTGATCCAGATCTCCATCCAATAGAGCACCTTTGGAGATGTGGATTCCAGTCATGGATGTACAGGTGAAAAATGATATTATGTCAACATGAGCCATCTCTGAGGAACATTTCCAGCACCTTGTTGAATCTATACCATTAAGAATTAAGGCAGCTCTGAAGGCAAAAATGAGTCCAACTTGGCACCAACAACATTTAATTGTCACTTTTAACAGAGTGGCTAGCAGGATACCTTGTTAGGCATTTGATTATGCCATTCCCAAGTTTCCCTGAGCAGCTTTTTGTTTCTGAATGATTTTTTTCCTCAAATAGTGACAAAGAAAAACAAGAAGCCACACCACTACAGAGTGTAACTTTTATTTGGCCGTATACATTCGTTAAGGAAAAATTATGTCATAGAAAATGCTTTCTCCTAGACACTGCAAAGATGAAGTAGTCCAGACTACTTCACACTTGAATATCCCCATGATCATTTTTAGATTTCAATTACCCGACATGGATTATTCTGTGTACACACACAATCATGAAATCAGCATACAGTGAGCAATAATGAAAATATAATATGCATATATACACATACATACGGCAACTCCCATAATAAATGAGTTGAATGTGACTTCTGTACTCCTGTCTGGTACACAAGGCCACAGCGATGATACAATCATTTACTTCCCTCGCAGCCTCTCTACAAGTCCGATACAAAACAATAAAAGAAGTCTACACAATAACAAAACTTATAAAAGTTTAGTATACTACAGGCCTTAAGCAATAATAACAACCCTCATCATAAGCTGATAGTAGGCCAAATTATTCTGCTTATTGAGCTTTAGGACTCAAGGTCAAACATACAAAAATGATTCAAAAGAGAAATAAGAGCCAAACTCAAACCAAAACTTAAAAAAAAATTCACAGACTTTCTGCCGTCTTGAAGACACTAAACTAAATGTCAATGTGTTTGTCACGTTAAAGTAAGAAATGTAACGGCATGTTGAGTCTTTTTTGTTTTTAATTCAGCTCGTCGGTGGATTCTGACATGGAGCGCTCCTGCCTTTTCCGGGCTGTGACGAAGTTGAGCAGGTCGACGGCCGTCACCACACCAAAAACCATCTGCTTTTTGCTGTGAGAGCCGTCAGTCAAGTCTGGCAGAGGACGAGGAGGAGGACAGAGAGTAATAGAGAGATTATTATTCTGCTAGATGAGTAAAACCTTTCAAGTGTTAAAGTGCTTCCACTAAAATTTCATTAGTAACCAACTTAAAAAACAAAACAAAACAAAACAAAAAAACTCCTACTACTGTAATGTAGGACCCTGACCACTAGGGGGCAGTGGAAGAAGCCAAGTGAGCTCTTATAAACTTTTCAATATTGAGTTGCAGTTGTCTCTTGAGCTGCCAATTGGTCAGTTATGTCCCTTAGCCATTTGGATACCAAGGATATGCCAGTATACAGTGTGGTCACATGCTACTGTAGGTATACGCATGTAAATGAGACACGTGTAATATGATAAATACACACGTGGTATGAGTTATGTTCAACATCAGCAATATTACACTTACGCATGTGTATCAGCTGACATGTAACAGTAGCTGCCACCTTTCTGGAGTGTATTTATTGCTGTCAGAGCTCCATTTTACCAGCACCAGGGAGTGCTCATACCAGAATGTGCAGTATGGGAGGGGGAATAAATAAATCTAGCTGGTGACACTATAGTGGCAGTGGCAGGTAAATCTCTGTATTTTACAGTTCATGCGTATTAAAATCGGGTGCCTACAGGGTTTGTGTAATCACTCCAACAGCCAGATAGGGAAGATAAAAGTTTTGTAGTGGAGGTTTGACTGATAGGTCTGTGTATCTCTTTGATCAATTTAAAGATGCAGATTTGATTTTATTATGAAGCTGCTGGGCAGCAGGAAAAGAGGAAGACCATAGAGAAAATTTAAAGGTGTAGTGAAGGAGGATAAGCAGAGGGTTGGTGCCAAAAAAAAAAAAGAAAAAAAAAAAAAAGAGGATGTTAGGGGCAGGGTAAGGTCGTCTTTGGCCACTCCTAACAGGAGCAGCCAAAGAAAAACATAAAGATTCAAGTTTCCTTCTCAGCTTGCACATTTTGGATTTCAATACCGAAGAAAAGAAAAAAAGTCTGCTTAATGTAACCTTGACAAACAGACAAACAGTCAGGTTGTTTTTTCTTAAACTGTCTCTACTTTGTCGGGTCGAGGTCATCTGAAGCCCGCCCTACAAACTCACACTGAGCTCGTGCATCTATACTCGAGCAACAAGCAGCAGAAGTGGATTTACTGAGCTCAGAGCTGTTAAAAATGTGCTTCTTGCAAACATGCAACCTTGGTCAGCGTGTCACACATCGAATCACTAACCCTTTGACATAGTTTAAATGCACAAATTGTCATGACTTATATCCACAGACGACAGGAGCTCAACCAGCCACAGCACAAACGTCTGGCTGTGTGTGTGTATGAGTGTGTGTGCATTGCTGTACTCACATTGGATCTGTTCGTGTACCACCAGGGCAAAGTGGTCAATCTCCAAAATTGAAGACAACTTTCCCAAGTTGTCTGTCAGTGTGATCTAAATAAAAATAAGAGGATGAATAAATATAAATGGATATATAAATGTATAAATACACACACACACACACACACACACTAGTGTGTCATAGTAACATTTTTATACACACAGAAATAGAAGATACTAACTTTTCTTTTGTGCAGCATATACAAGTCTTATTTTAAAATCCTGACTTTCTAGTTCAGCAAGTTTACAATCTTTTTTTCCACCTGGAGATCGTCCTCAGCCAATCAGAATCCAGAGTGTAGTCGTTAAAAATCCATTAAATTTCCTACCAAACTAACCTGCTTGAACTGCTTGTAAAGCACTTTGCTGACAGGATCTGACAAGTTGATCTTCCCTGCAAGAATCGAAGACAGCATGTTCCCCAGAGTCACCATGCCCAGGATCAATCTACGCACACAAACAAGAAGTGACGTTAAAGGTTAGTTAATGATAAGGTTTTCAAGGTCTGAAACACAGCTTCCAGGAATATGTAAAGATTAAACATTCAGTGCTTTTCTCTTGTAAAGCTGATTTTTCTACCCATAGCACACCCACCCTGTGTCATCGACCACCGGCGCCTGGTCGAAGCCATTATCCTTGAGGATCTGGATGGTCTTTTGGCAGCTGACGGTAGGCAGCACGGTGAGTGGGGCCGACATGTTCAAGCACTGCAGCTTCAAGTTCCACCACCTGTGTGAAAAGGATGCCATGTTTCATGAGTGTACACAGAGGGAGACTGAACAACAGAAGGTTTTGCCCTTTTTAATGACACACACCATGGTTTCTTCACCATGAGGTCCTCCTCTCTCAAGAAGCCCTTCTGGACCATCCACTTATCACTCAGGAACTTTGACCTTGAGGGGGGTAAAGATGAAGATTGATTTGTGTTTACATAAAGAAAGCAAACAAACCCAAATTGTCTGCATATATCAGAGGACCTCCAGCACGAAAACATAAGGAAACTCACATGTAGTTGCGAATGGAGTCTGGCAGGATCACCACACAGCGCTGACCCTCCTTCAGCTCCTTGGCGGCATGCACAGCTGCTGCCATGGCTGTCCCCGAGCTGCCTCCTGTCACAGGAAAGGAAAGGAAAAAAAAAAAGCATAAGGTGAGTTTGCTTGAAGTGGTGCCCAGGTACTCACATTTCCCTCGTGAGCCTTTTCCCAGGGAGCTACAGTATTCCTGGAGGACTTTGCGTTTCTTCTGTTGTCCTGTATGCTACCCAGTAACCACCCACACCCCCCTCCTCTCAAACAGGATGAATTCTGCGCTTTGTTTATAAGGAAAACCTTCCTGTAGTGATCTACGGGGCTCTGGGAGAGTTTTAGAGATTTAGAAACTAACCACAATGAAAAACATTTTAGTTCCACCTCCTGCCTCTCCTGCTTAAAGCAAATTTTCTTGGTACCATCAGCGGTGGGATAAACTTAAAAAATGAATGAAACGAACCGTTCAGCATTAAGCTCCACATTGTTTTTCAAGGCCAATAAGAATTCACTACCTCAGAACAGGTCCTGAAATAAGTGCTGTGTGTTGGTCACCTGAAAACTAACTAATAACTCCTGGGGTAGAAGAGCCCACCTAAACCGGGGACCACACAGACTTACCGCACAGCAGGCCTTCCTCTCGGATCAGCAAACGAGACATGTTAAAGGATTCCTCATCGTTGGACTTGTACCACATATCGACCACCTGGAAACGTTGCAAAAAACACAAACAACAAGTAATTAAACATATCACAACATCACTATGATCGCTTAGGGGCGGTTAAGAAAAGAGACGGGGTATAGATGGGACGAACCGATCTGTCGAGCACGGTGGGGATGAAGTCGTACCCGATGCCCTCCACCTCGTACTGGGTCTTATTGGTCTTGTTAAGCTCCTCAGGCTCAGCCAGGATTGAACCTTCAGGATCAACACCAATAATCTGTGCACAAATCACACCATTCATAAGCGATAAGTAGCTCAGACATTTATTTAGAAAAAGAGCAGAAACATAATCTCAGGAAAGAGCTTACTTTGATATTGGGGCATCTTTCCTTCAGCTTGCGGGCGATACCTGTGATCGTCCCTCCTGTGCCTGCACCAGCCACCAGCATGTCCACCTTACCTGTCAGTAAAAACACAGAAGATACAAAAACTTTGTTGACTTGATTTCCAATGAACTTCTATAGTAAGTTTTAGAGAAAAAGCAATGATGCCGTAGAAGTAGTGTCTGTATATTTTATAGTTCAGGATCCTCATACCATCGCACTGCTCCAGGATCTCCTCGGCCGTGGTGTCGTAGTGAGCCAAGGGATTGCTGGGGTTGCGATACTGGTCCAGGATGTGCGAGTTGGGGATCTCGTTCTTGAGGCGCCAGGCCACGCCCACGTGAGACTCCGGCGAATCGAAACGGGCGCTGGTGGGCGTACGTACGATCTCTGCTCCGAGCGCTCTCAAGACATCCACCTGTCGAGAACATCCAACAAATATCAACTTTGATGGCCTGACTGCAGTAAAAAAAAAACACTGATGGGAATTTGTTCATTCAAACATTTAAGATTAGAAATAATGGATTTATGATTAAATTAGATATGCAGACAGCTTGGAGAACAGTAGTCTTTTTAAAAGGGTACTGATATTTTTATTTAATGTAATTTGAATAAATTAATAAAAAGACATTTAAAAATTAATAGCAATGGTTTGTTAATAGGAATAAAGTAATAAAAAATAAAAATAACAATTTTAAAAAGGAATACTGATGATTTGTTAATAGCTTGTTGTAAGTTCTAAAAATGAAGAACAGGAAAAAAAAAGGGGAAAAAAATTCAAAAAAATTCTATTATAAATAAAAAGCAGGACTCATGGTCTTGAAAAGAAACAGCCAAAAAATAAAAGAATAAAACTAGACAGAATGCAAAACTTTAGTTATATGTTGCACAGCATTTCTATGTCAACCATTAAAGATTGCATCATATGATGCAACAGCAGCACTAAAGTGTGACCTCTGCCTCCTTTAACTGGCTGCGATTTGCATATTTAGTCGCAACATTTTCAGGAAAAGCCCCTCTAAACAGAAACTGCACTTCTCTTTCAGGAAATCCTACCCTTCAATTTAGCTGTAGCAGTCTAGACATGTTTTACTCTGATTCTGTGAGCTGTGGTTTCTATACGACAGGAAATTCACCTTCTCCATGCTCATCTTCTCTGGCATGACAATGATGCAACGGTAGCCTTTCACTGCAGCAGCCAGAGCGAGTCCAATACCTCAAGAAACAAAACAAAGAAACACATTTGAGTGAGTTTCACACTGCAGGCTTTTGTGTATTTGTTCACACCAGCGCAGGCGCGTGCAGGGGATTACCGGTGTTTCCAGAAGTGGGCTCTATGATGGTGTCTCCGGGCTTAAGGATCCCGGCTCTCTCAGCGTCCTCCACCATCCGCAGACTGATCCTGTCCTTGACGCTGCCGCCTGCATTGAAGAACTCGCACTTGGCCACTACACACAAAAAAAAAGTGTCACGATAACATAAATCAGACGAGCCAAATGAAACAAGATACAACTGTGATTTGAAGAAACACTCACACCCCAATGCTCACAAGTTTGCACGGCATTAAAGGTAACCAGTCAGACAACAGACATGTGAATGTGTCTCGGCTTGAATATGGAATGACTCACATATTTCACATTTGAGTCCAAAGGCTTTGGGGATGTTGTTGATGCGTACCATGGGAGTGTCACCGATTTTGTTCAGGATGTTGGGGAGAATGGCTGGTGCAACAGTCCTGAGAAGAGAAGAAAAAAAAAAGAATAAAAAACCTCAGCGGGCTGATAAACAGATACACTAGAAGGTCATCACTTCTTTATCAAGCTCAGCCTGGCTTTTATTGCTACCACTAGTGTGAGATAATAGCACCCGTTTCCACTCACTTCATTGGTATGAGGAGTCTTAACAACAACCACCTCATTCTCAGGGCTTTAAACATACAGTGTAACACCTTTACGACACAGTTTCTCAGAGTTCTTTTGGTCAAACAATATTTGTAACAGCAGATCAACACAACAGTTCTGAGGTGTAAGAAGCAGTGGATATCTGCCCGGCACGCTGACCTTGGAACTTGTGTGTGAGGAGAATCGGATTTTGAGGATTCCAGGCTCCATGTGCAGCGACTGGGAAGGTCGGGCCGGATCCATTTCCTGTCGGGAGAAGAGTTCTTTGTTTTGATCTGAATGTTTTTGGCCGCCTCCTGGGCCGCCTCCTCCTCCGTCTTCAGGTTCTCAACTCCGTTCTTGACTTTGTTCTCACCGTTGCTGAAGCTGTGCAGTTTGCCAGCGTGTGGGCACACGGGGCTCTTGACTGTGGTCTCTTTGGATGAGGGAACTGACGGCATGGCTCAAACTAAAAAAACAAAACAAAACAGAAAACAACAGGAAGCAGGGTTATCTAATTATGCAACACACTGTTCTTATAGATTAGCATCTTCTGATAAGTTTTGCTGCATCATCAATGACTAGTGTAGCTTACCTAGCTAGCTTACCTTTTAGAAAAGTAATCACCAGTGGTTTGGACAACTGAGTTGTATTTTACCAAAATAGCAATTAAAGTGCTGTTTAGACCCTCAGAGCAATAAAATCCAGCACATTGTGTTTTTAAGTGGAACGATTTCATAATGAAGGAACCGAATGAATGCATGGTAATGCTAACATTTGGATGGGTTTAGTTGGGTCTTTGGACAAATTTGGTGCATGATTTTATGGCAACCCAACTTACAGTTTAGATACTTTAGTTACAAGTGCTGGACTGATCATCCACAGCTGTGGATCCAGCTTTGGAATAGACACCCTCTCTGCTTTTAAGTTCTGCTAGAGCTTTCTTCCTGTTAAGGAGGGAGTTTTTCTTCGCTACTGTCACCAGTTACTTGGTCACAGGAGTTGCCTGACTGTTGTGGTTTCTCTGTATTATTGTAGCATCTTTACCTTACACTATAACAGAAGGGCTTTTTATGACACTGAACCTCTCCTTTCTTTTATTAATGCTGAGTCCCATCTGCACTGCTAAAACAAATCCACAGCTTGTCCTCTTCTACCACCGCTTTTTTAATCACTTAACATTTAGCCTAGTCATGACGAGTGGCCAAATTCTGCCCTCAAAGCTACAAAGCAAAAGTGGGAGTAAACGAGGGGGGCGAGGCTGATAAAACTTCTAATATTACATAATTTCATCACCACAAAGAGAACAAAAGCTTCTTTTTAACGGTTTGGAAGGCAATATTGTTTTCATGAATCATGTGACTGATTTTTTAGGCCCACATGAGTCAAGATTTAGACACAAAACACTGACTTCTGCAGGCACGCATCTGTTTTGAGGATCTACAGAAAAGAAAATTCCCCCATTATCTCATTGTTTGTAAACGTAGGTAATCTAAACCATAAAAAGATTTTGTAATCAGTTATAACTAGTTATAAATGCTACTAATGGATAACCAATTGTTAAGCATTACCTTAAATCCGAGTCTGGTGTTTAACAGCCCGATGAGATCAAAGGGACGTTTTAAATCCAGTCTTTGATCGTTAACTTGACAAATAAGCTGGGTTATTAAGCACATGGTGAAATACCTGACATGAACTTCAGTAATAACTTTCCAGAAAGAGGACTAAACCGTTCAATGGCAGACTGCCAGGAACACAAGAAAGATTAGCTGAAAACCAAGTTACAACTTTAAAACTTCACTTGTAAATACAAGACGAACCTCAGTCACAGCCTCTGAAACGTGATGATTCACCATTTCACGTGACGGTTATACGCTCCAAACACAAGAGCAGTACAACAAGAGTATATTTTAATCTTACTACTTTCCATCATTGTGATAATTTTATAAGACTTTAAACCAATCAATCAATGAGTTACACAACAAAAGTACAGAACCAAATAAAGACAGATAAGTACTAATTATTGATTGCTAAGACGGCCACAGATTTACAAGCCCAACTTTTTCCTCTTACTACATCCTGTCGTTTCCCTCCCATCCCCCAGCTCCAATGGCAGCACATGAGGCTTCACTAACACACAGAGCACACACCGGCAGGGCCAGCTGTTACAACAGGGGCCCCTCTCTTTGACTGCAGAGCGAGTTCAGACAATGCCCACAGTAGAGAACTAAACACATTTTCTTAAACCTGCAGCTCCCAGCTCTGCACGGGGTGGAACTGGCTTTCACATGCTTTCGGGGAATGTCGTCAAGATGATAAATGCATTTGATCTGCTATCAAAATTTAAAAAGAAGTACAAACCAGGTGTTGACTGCCTCTCTTTTCCTTACAACCACTGCTAAGCACACTGCTAATTACAGTAACACTTGCAACATCGGTGCTGGCAAATGTGTGTGGTATTTGTTGGCCTTACAGGGTTTAACAGGGAAATATGATCCTCCTGGGGGAGGACACACACACAAAACAAGTCTGAGCCAGGCTTGCAGGGCAAGAAAGACTTGAATGAGGATTTGCCAAGCTTAAACTTGAGTTTGGTTTAATACGCCACATATAAGCCAAGAGTCCAATCCCTAATTAAAGCTCCTAGGCTAAAGAAGCATAACACAAAAGATCAGAGTTTGGCAACACCAGCCTACTCTAATGAAAAATACTTCATCAGACGTTTATCTGCTTATGCTGAGGGATTTGAGAAAAAAAAGAAACAGGAAGGCACCTCTGGTATGTTCACCACTCTTGCGAGTCCAGAGGCGACCATGACTTTGCAGCACCCCTTTATGGTTTGGAGCATTTAACTGCTCTGGCAGCAATAAACACAACCGAAGTATCTGCTGGTTGGCAATACAATAGCATATTATAGATATCCATTGAGCCATCACAAATGATGGGTCAATGCGAACAGCAGGAATGATGGCCATAGAAAGGTCATGGAAAGGTGCACCCACCTGCGTGACTTTGAATGTGACTCTGTATGTAGGTCACAGGAAAACTGTTGTTTTTAACCTTTTTTTTAATCAAACAATTTAACAGTAACGCTTTAAGTTATCGTAAAAAAAAAAAAAAAGGTATATA